>CAUYRH010126288.1:0-17522 GCA_963574655.1 Perodicticus potto
TTTTTCTTTCTTTATTTTTTTTTTTTTTTTTTTTTTTTGCTGTTTTGACCAGGGCTGGATTTGAACCCAACATTCCCCGGTATGTGGGGCTGGTGCCCTACTCCTTGAGCCACAGGCACTGCCCAATAATGAATTATTGTAAATAAGGGCATAATTACTTACAATTTCCCATTTTTCCTAAGTATGGCTACTTTAAAGGTGACTCTTGGGATACCCTGTATCAACTCATGATCCCTAGAGTGAATTGTTTGTCTGCGTATTTTTCTATTCTTCTTTGAGTGTCCCCAGACCTTGTCTCTGTTCCTCAGATCCTATTCAGCCTTCAAGCCTCAGGTTTACCTCACTTCTACCATTTGTCTTTTCATGGTTTTCTGGCAAGCACAGCTTCTGCTCCAGAAACCTGCACCACCTATTTGTCATCACCCACTGGCTGGAATTTATGCCAAATTTACACTACTGTAATGTGCTTAGATGAAAGCATATTATAAAATACTTGCCAGTGAAATAACAAATGCTCAATAAATGTGTGTCCATTCAATAATTTAATGAATTATTCAATGTAGAGAAAGCAAAGAACATAACAGGAGCAAATTGTTCAAGACCCCTGTTCTGGAAGCTTTCCTATTTCCTTCTATTTTATTTCTTAACTTGTAACACATTTTTTTCTCATTGCCTGTTCTTCCTTGGCTCTCCGTTCAGTCTCTGCCCACAGTCTGCCCGTGCCCTCTCCTTCCTCTTTTCTCTATTAGAGGTCCTCTATTTCTCTGTGAGAATATCCCACCTTTCTCCTTATGTGTTCCCTAGTCCTTTCTCACACTTTTTCTTTCACATTTCCTCTCTTGTTCCATCACCCTCTGAGTTTCTCAAGTTTTATTTGGAGAGTGAGTGCAAATAAAATTGCTTCCAAGTTCAGACAAGGTAGGCATGCTTTTGTATAATTTTATAGCTGAGCGATAAATTGAAATTATTACTGAGGGGTTGACAGACTGTTAGCTAATGCATCACCAGGGATGTTTGGACAAGAACTGCTGAGCATGGGAGAGTAAATGCCTAATGGCCTCTGTAGTAAAAGTAAGCCAGCACACAGCAGCCAAATACAAGAGCTATTGTGGTTAGTTATAGGGTGGAAAGAGACTCTCAGTGGGGCCAGGGACAGGAGTCCAGAGCACAGGAGGGTCTCGGAGTCCAAGCAGGCATCAGCAATAGGGGGTCTCATGACTGGTCCCTGGATCAGAACCTGTTAAGACAGTTAGGGAGCCAGTGGCTCCTTCATTTTAAGTTCCTTTCCTTAAGGTGCTGGTTAGTACGACTAAAACATAATATTTAACAATATGAAACAGAGAGAAATTAGTTTGGGGCTTAGGGTAAGTGATACGGACTTCCACTTTACTGACAATCTACTTCCCCTGCTAGGCAGAGAGGTATACAGTGTGTTCATAAAGTTCATGTCCAATTGAAATAGACAAGTATCTTAAGTTGCACACAAACTTTACGGACATCCTGTGTTTCATGCCCAGCTTCTCCACACTTACACAGAATATGGAGGGAATTGATATATGTCATTCCAGTCCTGTGCGTAAAGCTGTCCCACACAGGACCCTCTACTCTTTTCCCCCTATCTAATAGGGTATCAGAGAGTTCTTTAAAGATGATATATTGTAGAGCATAAAATGGAGGAGGCTCTAGTGTTAGTTTTCATGTGCTCTCTCTTTTCTTCTTTCTCTCTCTCTTTCTCTCTGCCCTTCTCTTTATCCATCCTTCATGATCTAAACCCAACTTAATCCTTCTCTCTAAATACCTCTACTTTTACCCAACACTTAGAGCAAAATAAATATTTCTAATTATTTAGGAGAGAAAACACAAGTTTTCTTTTTTAAAAAATTAAAACGATTTAAAATGTTTATTATAAACACAAGTTTTAATTTTCCAATGCAGTTTGAAGGCTTCTAAAAAGTGGGCCATATCAAAAACAACAGCTCACTGCTTTCAGGGCCAGCACAAAAGGAGACATCAATTGCAAACCTTCTGAATTTCTTCCAATGTGTGATATTAAGCAGAAGTAGACTTTGAGAAATTAAAATGTATGCAGACAAATTAGGTTAACATGTAAGGACATAAGTTGGTGATCCAAGGAGAAAAAACAATATGCACTCTATCACCTGATCTTCTGCTGTCCGTTGTCTGTCTCTATATGATTTATGTGTGAAATTTCTGGGGTTAAAAAGGGAGATGGCTCACAAACCTTGAAATAGCTATAATGTTTACATGCTCTGTTAGAAAATTACTTTGAGCTTCAATTCAGGGAATAGCTCTTTTGGAAAGGGGAAGGTAGTTCTGGTCTTCCCACTATTACTAAATCATCCTTACACATCTTACCACAGCTGTTCTTCCAGCTGTGGAAATTTCAGTTCCACGGGTGTGCAAGCTGGTCACTTGATTGTACACACAAGCACATATGTAAGTGATGTCGCAGGTTCTGTACGCTTCTGAAAAGCAGACATTGCATCTGCATTTTCTATAACACAGCTGCCACACTGCCATTAATGGAGAAATAAATCTTACCATCTGATGACAGCCTGTGAAACTGAAACCATGTAATATGGATTTCTCTGAGGAAATGGAAACTTGTATTCTTTGACAAGTGTAATTATTATGCTCTGTCAAATTGCTTGCCTTTTTTCCATAAAAATCACTTAATACTTCATGCAGATATTGCTTTTGCCATCAAATATCACTTTGGGTAAAGTCAATAATTTAGGAATTTTTATATTTAAAAATGGCAAGTCCAAGGGATGCCTGAGATGGTAGAATCAGGCCTCCAAACCAGAGAATTCAGTGTGATTGCTTCAGCCTCAAATTAGGACACCACAAAGAATAACAGAATTGCATAGTAAGGAGATACTGTCTTTGATTTGGGGTTTGGCGGTCACAATGTCAGCAACACCATCGGAAATAGCTTAAGGAGGGTGTTGTGACTTTTATTTAGAAGAAAGACATTCCTCTCCAGCAGCAGTCTTTTTCTTGTTATTGAACATGATGGCATTTGAACTTAAAGTTCTCAGTTTTGCAAAGTCCATGTGCCTCAAGCTGACTTTTAGTGGTAAGCAAAATGCATTTTTACCTTGTAACAGAAATGATAATAAGAAAGATACGTTTAGTTGTCATTTACTAAATGATTAATTAATATACATCAGGCACCCACCCCTAGTTTTTAAATAAATACCATCTTGCATAATTTTCTGAACAAATGAGAAAGTGTGTCATTATTTGTTTTACAAATAAGAAATGGAAGCTCAGAGATATTAAATAACTTCTGTGAAGGTCGCACAATTTGTAAGTGTCCTACTGTGAATTTGTATCCAGACCGTCTGAGTCAGAGCCGACCATTACAGCCATCACACTTTACAGCTTTTCTGCGTCAGTTGTCACTTACTGCTCCCGAGTACACAGCAAGCATTTTTATTTTTATTTGAAACATAACAAATGAAATACAGTAATCCCCCCTTATCTGCTGTTTCATTTTCCACAGTTTTAGTTACCTATATTCAACTATGGCCTAAAAATAATCAATGAAAAATTCCGGAAATAAAATAAAGAATCATTACATTTTAAATTGTGTGCTGTTATGAGTATCATGTTGAAATCTTGGACAGTTGTGATTCATCTTACCCTAGCTGTAAACTGCCTCTTTGTACCCCATTACTAATTTAGTAGCTATCTCAGTTCTCATATTTCAAAAACATAGTATATAGGATTTGTTCAGGCATCTACTGAAGTTCTTGGAATGTATTGTCCATGGATAAAAATACATGGAGGGGGTGCCACTGTATATCTTTTAATTCTCATTTTACAGGCAAGACACTGAGGCTCATAGAGATTCAGCCACCTGTTCATAGGTCCTCTGCTGATATTAGCTTTCAAATGCATCTTGATATTTGTCTCAGAGGTTAGAGGGGATTTAATTTTTATGTTTTAAATCAAAATTACCCATTTCTTTATTGATTTATTTCATTTCCAATAAATAAATGGCCTCACAACTTTTGCCCTTAGAAAGACGTTTTAAGATATGGGTAGTCTTCCACACTTTAAGGTAATGAGTAGATAATAAAATATATTTGGTACTAATGAGACCTTTTCTATATCTTGATTTATTTTTCTATCTTGATTTTTTTAAGAGTTGAAAAAAAAATTTGAAATCTACTTGAGTGAATTTGACAAATCTAGGCAATTTTCTACACATTTTAACATCATCTTGTTACTTAAGAGCCTATGTTTTTGTTCCAAGATGATTATTTTAAAAATAATTTTAATGCCAGGTTGCTCATACACCTTTTTTATGATCTTTGTAGAATTGGAAGCATCTATCAAAGAGAGATATAAGATAAATACAAAGAAAAACACTTGGGTTTTTTTTCCAAGTATATTTATGGTGATTTTATTATTTTTGGCTCTTATATCTTGGGGAGGGATTGAAGCACTTTATGTATTTTAATTAATTATCACTGTACTTAGCACACAAATGTATCATTTTTATTGAGGCATAGAATGTGAGAAGCAAATGATTGGCATTGATTTATCACTGTAGTTGTAGGTCTATGAGGTGATAGAGTAGGATGCAATACCCAAGAAACTCTAATATCTAACATTCTTCCAACAATAACCAACCTTCAAACGTCTCAGTGATCCTTTGATAATCAGCCTTTCAATACATCTTCATCTAAGAACACATCCTAATTCCTTTCTCTGCCCTTTTTCTGTGGACTGCATATATAAGTCTGAAACAGAGGAGAGGTATGGTGATATCTGGAGAGATTTTCTCTTTACTAAATAACATGAAAAATTTCAGTTAAGTCTCTGACAGGTAGACGTTAAGGCTCTTCCTAACATTTTCACATCCTTTGGCATTGTTTGAGGCCATCTGGGTTGAGACTTCATCAAAATCATGCTGCAGATTGAAACCGTACTAACCAGACCTCCTTTCTTCCTTCTATCTTTTCATATGGTCAGACCTTCATTATGGTCTAAAGTTTCTCTCCAACTGTTCAATTTATCTTTCACAGTTGTTTCATCCCTTACATCTTACATAACTCACCCCACGTTAGCATCCTTTTCTCATAGGACAAAAACTAGCATAGCTAAGCTATTCAATATTCAGGGGATTATGACTCTCATGAGCATTAAGAAATATTTTTTGGCCATAAATTATGGTCATCATTTTAATATTAATGATATCTATAAGATTATTCAAGAACTAACTTGGAAAGGGTGAGCATCTATCACCTATTTAAAGTCTTTATAAAATGGAAACCACTGGGCCTGTGAACATTTCTCCATTCTTCCCTTCCTGGCTTTCTCCTGCCAGCCAGTAATCATAGGGTCTGTTTCCTTTTCTTTCCAGTGAAATCAGATCTAGTTTGACACATTGACCTTTGCTAGATGAGTTTAAAGTCGTTTCTAAGCCTTAGTTTTTTCCTACCTAAAATACGATATTATGTGACCATAGTTAATATTAATGTATTGAAATTCGCTAAGAGAAATAGATCTTCAGTATTTTCACCACACACATGCACACACACATACATGCACTCATGACACACCCAGCCACTCTTTAAGGCGATGGATTGATGAAGTTGAAGTTAAGAGGCAGGAAGCAAAAAAAAAAAAAAAAGAAAAAATATCAACAAAATATATGATGGGGTCTCAATCTTCATTAATTGTTTTTTATTTAATATTTTTCTTTTTAATTGTTTTCATTAACTGTCTTTACAAATATGATTCACAAGGTTGAGAATGCATCTGAGAAATTTTGCCTTTTCCATTAAAATATAGGCTCCTTGTGAATAGAAACTGGAGTTGAGTTATCTCAATTTTCTTCATGGCCAACAAAGTACTTGGCACATATGATGGCTTCTAAAAGTAAACATTCATACATTGACTAAAATGCTTCATTCACTGTACTGTGGGGATGTGTTGAAATAAGTGCCAAGGGCATGGTGGATTACTGCATACAGCTGAGTTGTACTGAGCTAACTGAAGACATTAGCAATCAAACGTTTATAGTATCTCCTTGGAGAGGGGAGGGACCAGTATCTTGAGCACTTACCCTTCAAGAGGGAAACTGAAGAAAGACTAAGTGTGAAGTTTATTTACCTTATCAAGGGGAGGTGGCAGATTTCATGTGAGAACTGAAGTATGGCATTCAATTAAGGTAGCACTTCACCAAAAAGAAGAATTGTCTTCAGTTTTCACTTCTTGGAATGGGGTGAGTGATGGGGGTAAATCCCCAGACACCAGGAACTTCAGAGAGTCTGAGAGCTGAAGGAAGACATGCATTTTATTTTTTCTATCTGGCTGGTAAATCTACCTAAGCACAAAAATGAGAGAAATGAGCTGTGTGATGCCACTGCACTCTACCGAGGGCGATAAACTGAGAAGAAAGAAAGGAAGAAAGGAAGGAAGGAAGGAAGGAAGGAAGGAAGGAAGGAAGGAAGGAAGGAAAGGAGGAAAGGAGGAAAGGAGGAAAGGAGGAAGGAAAGAAGGAAGGAAAGAAGGAAGGAAAGAAGGAAGGAAAGAAGAGAAGAGAAGAGAAGAGAAGAGAAGAGAAGAGAAGAGAAGAGAAGAGAAGAGAAGAGAAGAGAAGAGAAGAGAGAAATAGCAATGTCAGAATAGCAATCTTCTCCACTACCTCTCCTTACTGTTAAACTCAGCAGCCCTCGTGGCACAACCTCTTTTGCTCCATGAACATCTGCGTACTTGGACTCCCCATCACTCTCCCAGTTCTACAGATGATGGTTTTACTCCTGAGGTGGATTTGAGCCAATGTTCCCGCAGAGGGGCAGGGGAAGGAAATCAGCATCATATCAAGAGCTGCTTATTTTCTATTACAACCCTTTTTATTTCACCTTTCTTATATATAAAATCTGGTTTTAAATTTTACTACCCAGTTGTTTTAGTGTACACTCCATGTGAGGAGAGATCTCTCTCCAAATCTCACTGTTATATCTCCATGTGTCCCCAGGATCATGTAATATGGTATCTGAGATGTAACCAGAATATTTAAAAATGAGTGAAGGAATGCTTAAGATTATTAAATTATTTTATGTACCATTTTCCCTAGTTAATTGATGTTTTACGTCTTCAGAATATGAAATACTCCACAGACTCATCTTCAGAGAGCTCTTTTTAAATCTTTTTCCTTGTTATTGTTGACAGAGTCTTGCTCTGTTGTATCACAACTGGTGCACTGGTGTCATCCTAACTGCAACCTCAAATTCTAAAACTCCTGTGTTCAAGGGATCTTCCCAGCTTACCTCCCGAGTAGCTGGGACTATAGGCATGTACTACTGCACCTGGCTGATTTTTTTTTTTTTAATTTTTTGTAGAGATAAGGGTCTCACTATGTTTCTTAGGCTGGTCTCAAACTTCTAAACTCAAGCAATTCTTTAGCCACAGGCTCCCAGAGTGCTGGAAACATAGATGCAACCACTGAGCCTAGCTACATCTTCAGAGAACTCTTTATTTTATTTTTTTTAATTTTATATTCATATGAGGGTACAACTGATTAGGTTCCAACTTTCGCGTTGTTAGCTAAGAACCCTGTTGTAGTTTCGTCCTGCTGCCAGGAAGTGTGCTATATACCATTACACTGTGCCCATTACATGTGAGCACAGCAATCCTCCTTCCCTCTCTCTCCTCCCACACTCCCTCTTCCCCATTCCCCCCAACTTGAATTGAGTTTTTCTCTTGTATGGACGTGTACAGTCCACGTGGCAGTTCATCAACTGGCTTCAGAGGAGTATTGAGTACATTGGGTACTTGCTTTTCCATTCTTATAAAAATAGTTAAGACACTCTCAAATTCTCAAATATAATATTGACCAAAAATACCCAGTCATAAAGATAATGGTTTCAATTATATAATTTTCCCTAAAGCAGGGAAAATAATATATGCTTTTAAAAATCAAGAATGTGCTTGTCTTGGAATATGGAGAAAGACTGTATGGGGGAAAGAGAGAGTTTTCAGGTGCACTGATATGGTCTGTTGTTGATCTGGGCCTGGTTAATTCATCAAGCTATACAATTATAAAAGGATCACCCTTCTCTCTCTTTGTGGTATCACAATATAATGTCAAAAGAAATACTAAATTATTTTCCTTTTTCCCCTGTTATTATAATAAGAAGAATTCCAAGTAACCATAGAACTAGGATGAAGTAAAACTTGATGATTCTGAAATCCTTTAGGAATTTTGTGTAGTTATCAAGAAATTACCTATACCTCCTGAGACCCTCAAATGTGTACTTGATACTACAAATGTGAGGCCACTAATAAGGTGTGACACACCATGCCACGTGCACTTTCCCTGTGATTTATGTTTTCCCGCCCTAGATATGCACTTTGGAGATCTATCTGTGCTGTCCTGTCTGGACTACATCTTGTCCAAAGTCTGTATGATAAGGCTACCATAAGTGTTAAAGTATGGGCTGTCCATGGTCACAGAGCTGAGAAGAAGATCTAAATTATGCCTCTTTCATTCACTCATTCTTTTATTGATTAATTCTTTCATCAATAACTAATTTCACCTGGCCTGGGCCTTGTGCTAGAAACTGAGATTATAGAAATGAGTGAGAGAACATCGAAGTTACAACCCAACCAGTGGACCACAACTCAACCTTGTGGTAACATGTTGTCCTACAGCAGTGGATAAAGTTATGTTATCCTGTGAAAGCTTCACTCTGTGACATCAGGGCACAAATGGATTCCAGACAAGGGTCTCTTAGGAATGAAGAAGGTGGATCAACCTATGGTAGATTCACTGGGGCTTTGAGTTGTGAATTTTTCATTCTTCCTCCATTTTTCTAAATCATTTTAGTACACTGCCTAGAGAAAAAAGATGCTGTCCTAAGAAAAAACAGTAGTCCTTGAAAAAGAAAATAAATACGTGATTACTGTCATCTTATGTGCGTGCTATTAGAGTACGTGACACAAAGCAACTACATAACTGTCCCTAAGGCTTCTTTGAAGAAGTCATGATTGAAGTGTGATTAAAAATAAGAAAATAGCCAACTAAAGGGGATAGAGGAGAAATCTATGCAGATATTCCAGAAGGGCAGAAATCTAATATTTTCCATAAACATTTTAAAAAAGAAGAAAAAGACAAGTGTTATTGGAGTATTTAGTGTGTCCTATGAAGAGTCATCCTGGGCCACACATGAAATATACAAACACTAGTGAAAGGCAATGAGAAAAAAAAAAAAAAGCCCAAAACAAGTCTGCACATAATTTTCATGCTATCTGACAACACAGATAAACAAAAGAGTTCTCACATAATCCACATGTGGCCCCTGGTGACAAAGGAGCCATAAGGAAGAATTTGAAGGCTATATTAATAATCTTTACTTATATCCTAAGGACAGGGGAATCATTGCAGAGTATGAAACAGAAGAGAACCTCTTCTGCCATGTTCAGATGTATGCTTTGGAAAGGTACTTCTCATTGTATTATGCAAGTTTGGGGGGTACAGAAGTGAAAGTATTATATAATATAATAGCTAGCAAACTATTCCATGCAAAAGATGATGAGGGCAGTAGTGAAGTTGAGGTTACACCAACTCTTGACGACAAAGTGAGGAATGGGTGTGATGTAAGAAATGAAGGGGATTGGAAGTCTAGAGCAAGGGCAATCTATGTCTTGTTTTAATCATAAATCAATGTTTCATACATCTGTTAGTAAGAATCCAGGCAGATCAGATTTCTTCCCCAAATCTATTATGCAGCTCTACTGAAAATGAGCATATAGACCCATAAAACAAATTCTAATTAGTCTCTTAATTCTTTGCTAATAAGACTTGAAACTTTCATTTGATCCAATAAAACTCTTAATAACCTTTTAAAACAATTTTTTCTCTTTGAAAAGCCATTTTATATGTTATCAGTGAAATAATTACTGGCTTATGAAAAAATGTATCCCTAATTCTATAATTACTTTTTTAAAAAGTACCAGCTTAAAAATGCTTAGTCTAAGATTTGTCTAGAAATAAATTACATTGTTTAATGTCCTCTCTCTCTATTTTTTTTTTTTTCAAATAATTATTTTGAGGTTGCAGAGAAAGGAGTTGGGCTGCAAACTTCCAGTGAATAATTTCAGACCTGATCTCCCTATGTAGATCAGACAAAACAGATTTCCTTGTACCAACTTATCTTCAATAGCATACAAAACTATGCTACTTGAAGAGCTTCATCAAACCCTTTTAAGTTATTAATTACACAGAATTACATCTTTGTGCAATGCGTACTCAAAAATGTTAATATTTTAAATGCATTTATTATTTAAATTATGTGGAAAACAAAATGTAAAATTATGAACAAATGGTACAACAATAGTAGCTTTTAGACTTATAATTTTTTAATGTATTAGTCTGTTAAATCCTGGTGATAATTTGTGTACTACTTGTATAACCTTGAGTGTGTTATTTGTTCTTTCTAGGCTTTACTAAACTCATACGCAAAAAGTTTATTAAATGTTATCAAGTGTATTTAAAACCCAGACATATACATAGGTGATATACAGTTACAAAGTTAGGTGTTAGAGGTTAGAAAGTGCCTAATAGTGGAGACCAAGGACCATCTAAAATTGTGGTAAGTGTTCTGTTTATTGATCTATATCCTGGTCATAAAGTACATTCAGTTTTGTAGAGTTTATTGAGTTGTTTATCCACTTTTATACATTCATGTTTTATTTCCATGAAACCATTTCCTTTAAAATACAATAAAAACTAACAAAAAAGTCACATCTAAAATCTTCCCTTGTTAAAAAAGGCAGTTATGAATATAATAATTAGCAAATGGACAAATATCCAAAATATGTAAAATATCATAAGATCCACATCTCTTTCGAAAGGTTACTATTTTGAGAGATGAAATTTAACTGTTGGAAAAAGAAAGATATACCAATAAACACCACAGCTCTACATGGTATGGGCTATTTTTGGCCGAAAGGAATTTAATTAAAGATCACCTAGTATAAGCTTCTCATTAAAATATGACTTGAATACCAGATTTGATTTATTTTATTAAACTTTATCCTGAGACATTATGAAATTTAATAAATCTCACATAGAGACAGTATATTGAAACCTGTGGTTACAAAAAGCTCAAAACCTGAACAGCTGTGTCGCCATCCTGTGATGCTATTAACCCGTGGAACACTGAAGCTCTTAGAACGAAGGGGACCAGAAGCAGATGCATCAGGACGCAATCAGTCTGATTAATGCAGATTACATTCCGATAATGTCACCTTTTTTGTCATGAATTATAACCTTTAATTAAATTATGCTAGAATCTGTCTTTATAATGAATGTGCTGCACTCAGTTGAGAATAAAAAGGAAGGAAATCTTAGATTATGGACACTGAACACCACAGTAACTTCAAATTGTGAATGGAATTGGAATCAATTCTGCCTATCGTAAAATGGAATATATTATATCCTAGGACATAGCAATCCCAACCAAAGCCCTTTTTGTAAGAACACAGTGCAACAGCCTGGAGCATGTTTTCTCCCTCAAGAGAGAAAATGGGATGTGTTATAAAAGACATATGTTGTCACTTATTATTATTTTTTTTTTTTTGAGACAGAGCCTCAAGCTGTTGTCCTGGATAGAGTGCTGTAGCATCACAGCTCACAGCAACCTCCAATTCCTGGGTTCAAGTGAGTTTCTTGCCTCTGCCTCCCAAGTAGCAGGGACTACAGGTGCCCGCCACAACGCCCGGCCGTTTTTTGGTTACAGCCGTCATTGTTGTTTGGCAGCTTGGGCTGGATTTGAACCCTCCAGCTCAGGTGTACGTGGCTGGCACCTTAGCCCATTGAACCACAGGCGCCGAGCCGATGTGTTGTCACTTGTGACAGAATTTGTATGGTATATTTTGGGACATGTGAAGAGACAGGATAGGCTGGACCACCTGAAAGTAACTTCAGCTCTGCAATTCCCTAGTCTCAACCTTCCAAAATGAGAACTGTCTTTAATCTTCACAATATACAACATGCACACCACCACCATGATGGAATCCATTGGTGTCTACACTTCCTTGTTTAAATTGTATTATCATCATTAATTTTAGTTTAGTTACTTCTTGGATGATTTTGAAAATAGCAAGCTTGAGGGAATTACCACATCTATTTCAGATCTTTTGAAATTTAAGGAGAATTTCCTAGTTCTTGTATTTTAAAAAATCAGTTTTATTAAAATAACTGATTTATTCTTATTTGGATTTTCCATAATTTGTATAGCTTTATGCACAGCTCCTCATGCTTCTTTCATTTCTCCAGCATGAAAAACTAGTACTATTTGGTTTTAAGCCCAGTTTTGTACATTTTATTTTAGTTTATTCCTTTATTTTCTCATAAGTAAGACAGGAAGGTTACTATTGAATCCCTTTTTCAGATGAGGAAACTAACACAGAGAGAGATTAATTTGCCTAAAGTATCAAAATGACCACCTACAATTCTGGGGAGGATATTTTCCTACCTCATGTTCCTCTCTGATACCAAGTCTGAAATGTAGGTAAATTTTACAAAAGTACATGCACACACACACACACAAATATACACACAGCTCTAACAGTAGGTAAAGGGAAAAAGGCTATGTACTAGTTAAGAAATTGTTGTTTTTTTCCTCATAAAATAAAAGAAAGGGTGGGTAGGAAAGGAATATCTCATAATGAGGATCTCATAACCTTTTTTCATAATTGGACAATATTACATAGCAGCAACACCATAGTTTTAACCCAAAAGAGGAATCCAAGGAATCTTAGAAATTATTAAGTATCAAATGTCTGATTTCCTTAAGACAATTGATTTTTCTAATATTTCACTTTGATACTTCTTTTTCATTAATTGTGAATGTCCATCATCATTCTTTCAAATACTTTTCAAACATTTTTAAGAGCAGATTTTGTGAAACCATGGATAAGTCAAAAATTCATGTTATTCTTGAATATCAATCCATCATGGAACCAGTGCAGCATGGACAGCTGAGATGATAAAGTGTTTAGAAAGGATGTGGCTAATGAAAGCATAGATGGCTTGAGAAGTTCCATTCTGGTGATCTTATTCTTAAAATGAGCCTCATGGGCAACCTGAGACCAAAGTGATGAGTTGAAAGCTGCAGTGGAAGTGAATTCATCTCAATATACTCATGAATTAGCAATGATGTTTGATATTACTGTTCCAACAATAGTGTACCATTTGAAACAAATCAGCATGGTAACAAAGCTGGATAGATGGGATGCACATGAAGTTAATGAGTGTCAGAAGAGAAGTCATCTCAAAGCTTGCCTTTCTATGCTGTTATGGAATAAAAGTGAGCCATTTCTACACTGTATCACTACCTTCTATGAAAATGGCTTTTTTTTTTTGATGATGGCAAGGATTTGGCACAATGATTTAAGGAAGATGAAGTGCTGAAACACAGTTCAAACAGAATCTTCATCAAAAAAAGCTAATGGTGTCTGGTTGGTGGTCCAGTGCTGGGGTTATCCACTATAGCTTCATGAAGCCTGGTCAGTCTATTAGAGTGAATGTCTGCCAGTTGGATGCCATGATGAGGATGCTTGTGATGAAGCAGCCAAGACTGGTCAACAGAGATGAGTCAGTCCTCTTACAAGAAGGAAATATGAAAACTCTCTGTCATCTACCGTATTCACCAGACCTTCATCAACTAACTGCCACTTCTGCCAGGCTTTAGTTCACCTCTTGCAAGAACAAAAATGCATTCTCAACAAGCCGTGGAAAATTCCTCCTGTGATTTCATCACCGCTTGCTCTTCAGATTTCTTCACTGCTGGCATACACAAGCTACTTTTGAGATGGCAAAACTGTGTTGATAGTTTAGGCTTATACTTTGAATACTTTTGATGTTTCTTGTATTAGATGTGATAAACTAAATTTTCTATTGGGAATCAGACATTTCAGACTTAATAATATATACTTTCAAGTGTCCTAATTGTGTGACCAGAGATGACTGCATCCAAGGAACTCTATAAAGCGTCATGACTCAGAAAGAAAGGATTCCATTGCCATGTCTGAAGTGAACTCTTAGAATGAAAGTTATGTAAGTCTCTTCCCTGTCATGTTTCAAAACCTTTAATGTATTAATGGAAAAGCTGAATTTCTAAGAAGGAACACAAAATATAGAACTTTCCATACATTTGATAACAGAGCTCTATTTTTTATAATATATCTTACAAAAGCTATCTTGGGAAAATTGCTCTAATCCAATCTTATTGTTTTACCAAAAAGGAAACTGAGATATAAAGAGGTTGAATGAGTAATCAAAGATAGAAAGCTTGATAAAGAAATAAACTAGGGCCGGGCACAGGGGCTTATGCCTACAATCCCAGCACTAGGAAGGCCAAGGCAGGTGGATTGCTTGAGCTCAATACCAGCCTGAGCAAGAGCAAGACCCATCTCTAAAAAATAGTCAGGCATTGTAGTGGGTGTGTGTAGTCCCAGCTACTCGGGAGGCTGAGGCAAGAGAATTGCTTAAGCCCAACAGTTTGAGGTTGCTGTGAGCTGTGATGCCACAGCACTCTACCCAGGGGAAAAAAGTGAGACTCTGTCTCAAAAAAAAAAAAAAAAAAGAAAGAAAGAAAGAGAGAAAAGTAAAGTAAAGAAAGACGTTAAACTAAAGACATGGATGGATAGAGATCATTGAGTATCTTTTTTGCCAAAAAAGGGCAAATGCCCTGAGATAATATTTTAGAACTTATGTAATGCTAATGAGACAAATATATCCCCTAAGAAACCAAATAGGGATATATATATATATATATGTATGTATATATATATATCTTTTTTAATAAAAATATATTTTAATAAAATATGTACATATTTTATTTTTATGCTATATTATTTGTACCACTTATATTATATTTATGAAGATATCCATTATTATTGAACAATATAAAGAAGATACACATTTTTATTCTGACAGCAGTGACCCACTTATACATGATATGCTACTCCTGGGATACTAACAGGAGCGCAATGTCACTAACATTACCTGCACATACGGAGATGTTCTGATAATAATATGTTGCAGGAGTTAATATATGCTTCATGGGCTCACACATGTTTAAAGAAGACAGGTTTTTCAAGATGACTTAGAACAACCCTCTTATTTGCATAAAGTGAGGCCCACATAAGTCAAATAGTAAAGGCAGGGATGTGGATTTTGGCAGACATTGCCCAAGGCTCTGTGTTCCCACAGGACAGCAATTCAGTCTTGTATAATCATGTGTGGCCATGAAAACTTTCTGGAGATGGCTCATAGGGTGCCCCACTCTGTTCTTATTTAAGCTTCTATTTGCATTTGTAGGAGAAAGAGCAATTATGAAATAAGATGACTTGTCATCTCTGAGTGAACCATTCTCCTGTTTAGCTAAAACAAAATAAGGGCATGTTTTCTTCTCTGAGGGAGGTGAGAAATAAGAATAGCTTCTTACTTAATGCAGGATTATTTAGAAATGCCTACTTGCTTTAGGAATGCACACCTTCCTCGTGGAGAATAGCCTTTTTTTCTGATCTAAAAATATCAGCTGTGTTGCAAGGCATCAAAAAGAGCAGTAAAGGGCAAGAAATACAATTATCTTGTTGACCAAAACTAAATAAAAATCTTCAAATGCCCTTGAAAAAAGATGATGGAAATAAGGCATAATTATTTATTAGCTTTTTATTTCTGCTTGTTATTAGCCTTCAGGTAGGCTCAGTATCATTATACATGCTTTAACATCTCACCATTCATCTGGTTGCTCTGCATTTCCCATTCCTTGGAGTTCAAGAAACTCCCACCAGTAATAGAAATACCCAGTATCTGTGTAACTAACTCTAAATTATTTTTTTCATGAGATTCTTGGGACTTGATCTTTCTGTGTTATCCTAGTATCAGACAGCGTTTATTTATTGGCTTCTGACACCTCTCTGGATCAAAAAGAGAATAGCAAATTTAGGATTGAATGAACAACCTGTGAATATGGGCCTGAATGTGCCTTGAGGGCCTGCTTTTGCCTGGTCAGTGCTTTTTTGTCCTGGTGTATTGACCCTCAGTCTTCGGACCATCCTATCTATAAGACCAATATGGGCCTATGCCATTCCTCTTTATTTTAATCTCCTGTCTCAGATATACTCCATCTATCTCTTATAGCCCTTGGAAACCAGAATTTGAACTTTTGTTTATAGATCTGCAGTGCCTACCTATAAGTCCAAGCTGCTTTAATTCTGTCTTATCAGATGTAGCTGGTCCAGTTCTATTATGGCCAGAAACTTTGATGAGATATACCATCTGGAAATTTGGGGTAATTTCACCTGATTTAGGACATTATTATAGAACACAGATACCTGAATTTCAAAGATGATGTTTTCTTCAAGGTTACTTCATTTTTATAACATTAAATTTACCAAGAACTAAATTCTGCTTTCTTATGAAAGAATATTATTCCACATAGAGAAAAGATTTGGATTTATTTTCATTTTTATCTCCTAAGAAATGAAGGTAACATTTGATGAACCTCTGATGTAAGATCCGTATCAGAGTTATGACAACATTAAGAATATGTTGGCTAGTTAGGAATTCAGGTCTAATTATTCACAGTATACTTTTATTAATGATTTTTCATTCCTATATATAAATAAATAATTTACTAGAAGCCAAATCCATGTAGATTGTGTCTGAATTTCTTCTTGTTAGATCATTTCGGTCCTTAGCTATCAAAACATAGCTTAGGCTTCACTGGAAATCTAGCAGAAAAGAAAAAGAAAACAAAACAAAAAAATGATTTAGCTTCCTTTAGAACTTCTAGTAATGGCAGATGCTCCCGTCCAGAAGGAGAGTTAAAGGACAGAAATTTAGCAAGAAAGCCAATGGTTTGGAACTGAGTCAAAAGACAAGGTCGAAGAACCACATCAACCCTGCTGGGGCGACCTGTGACCCCAAGGATACAAATAAAAGGTACAGAACACATCGCCAAGTGGACAGGAGTCCCCTCCCGCCATGAGATCGGCTTGCAGCATAATCCATACCTCCATACAAACAAGCAAGCAGAGTTCAAATGTCCTCCCACTCTACCCCATGGAAGAGACCCTCTAAAAAACAGACCTCCTTCCCCTACTAGGTTGCCATGGCACTCTCCTGCCAGGCATATCTGTATAAAACTGTATATATTCTCTACCTGCAAGTTTGAACTCCCGGCACTCCCCTCCACTTTCACCCTGAGGTCGGGAGGACTGTCCCCCACGGAGTCCAGATTCTTGGACATTTTCTTGAGGGGTGTGGACAGGGCGCAGGCTGTTGCTGACCTGTGCTGTTTTTCTGGCTCGGGAGTGGTAAGAGGAAAGTAAGCCGAGAGGAGGCCGAACTGGAGAGGCGGTCCCCTGAGGCACTGAGCGGCAGTGGGAGCAATGGCTGTGGGCCTTGCAACCCTGGAGATGTTTTGAGGAGACACTCCTACTCTCTCTGGGAGGCCAGGGGAAAC
>CAUYRH010126290.1:0-76053 GCA_963574655.1 Perodicticus potto
AAAGCACCTCTGCTCCAAGTGGACCCCACAAAGCACCTCTGCTCCAAGTGGACCCCACAAAGCACCTCTGCTCCAAGTGGACCCCACAAAGCACTTCTGCTCCAAGTGGACCCCACAAAGCACTTCTGCTCCAAGTGGACCCCACAAAGCACTTCTGCTCCAAGTGGACCCCACACCTTTGCTAGCGCTTCACTGAGCTGCTTGCCACACCTTCAGCCACTGTACTTGACAGAATGAGCTGCAAGCTTGAGTTAAAGGAAAAAGAAATGTATTAAGGATCAAATGACCTTCTTCTGTCAGATCACGAACTATAAGCCAGGCAGCCTTCGTTTGGCTTCTTGTGCTATCGCCCTTCCTGTGCCCCTTGCTGTAGTCCAATCTGCTCCCTCCTCTCCTGTCCTTTCAGAGGGACAAGCACCTGCAGGTGGAATTGCTATTGAAGTAATCCCAACTGCTCTTAAGTTGCATCAGAAGTGCCTTTTGAATTTGACACCTGTTGGCCGATGAACCTATTAATAGTCTATTCACTGAGGGCCAGATTTTACCTCTTGGTTCAGTCATCCCTCTTCGGAGAGCCTTCTCTTTCTTGTAGGCAGGATTTGAACTTTTGCTTGTTATTCTCTCTGCATTAACACACAGTCCTCCCAAACTTTGCTCTGGCATTTTATGCTATTTCTACTCATATATGAACAGCCTGCTTTGGTTCTTTCCTAAATCCCCCCTTTTCAGAGGCCAAGGAATTTTATTCTAATTTCTAAAGAGGCAGTGAAAAGTTTTATTTTTAAATGGGCTGAAAAGGTCATAGTAATGCAAAGCAGTAACTCATACACGTATGTATTGTTTTTAGAGCAGGTCATCTTTCTTTTTTTTTGGTACGATGACTATATAAGCCCAGGTGATCCTTCTGCTAATATTCATTCCCCACTCCACTCCTTGTTGTGTATTTAACAACCAAGGACATTTTCTGTAGATGTTATGCTAGTAAAGAATTCTTGCCTTGGGCCAGGCATAGTGGCTTATGTCTGTACTTCCAGCACTCTGGGAGGCCAACGTGGGAGGATCACTGGAGCTTAGGAGTCTGAGACTAACCCAAGCAAGAGTGAGACCCTATCTCCCCCCACCCACCCTCTCTCTACTAAAAATAGAAAATCTAGACAGGCACTGTGGCTGGAGGCTGAGGCAGGAGGATAGCTTGAACCCAGGTTTAAGGTTGCTATGAGCTAGCGTGATGTCACAGCATACTAGCCTAGGCAACAGAGAAAGACTCTATTCTCCTCCCCCCTAAAAGTCTTGCCTTTATATTAATATCATTAACATTAATGGAATTTTTTTTTTTTTAGCCCTGACATTTTTGTTGGGGTTGGGAAAAATTATTTTCAGATTTCCCTGACTGAGTTTTGGATATGTAAATAATGAGAGTTTTTGTTGTTTTACTCAGCTACACTTAAGTTATTTTTCTGTTGACTTCAGGCCCCAGAGAGGGCTGGCTGAAAAAGAGGGAGAAGACACCACACTAGGGAAGGCAGAAAGCGAAGGCCACTCCCACATTTCCTGACCCTTGAAACAGCAAGTGGTTTCAGGAAAGTGGGAAAGGGAAAGTAAGAGGAACATTATATTTCAGTTAAAACTGTGACTTTCTCTCCAGCTGGGAGGATGTCATTGCCTAATGTTTCTTCAGCCTGGCTCAAACAGGAGGTGGTAGGATGCAGGAGGAGGAACTATCCTGCTCCTTTTCAGAAGTCACCTTGTAAGATACTTCCCAAAAGGAACACGCCCACTCATAAATCACTGGAGTCCGCTTGACATCACACCTTTGGTTCTAGAATTTCTGCATGGATGAGAGGCTAACTTAAGTTGAAGTTACTCTCGGGGTGGGAGGGACGCTGCAACCCCCTGGATTAAGAGGTTGGATTTTAGAGAACGACAGGCTTATTTCTCAGTTCACAGGTGCATTTAAGTTTCTTTTTATCCTTGATCTTTCCTCTTTTCATTCCTTACCACATTCTTGAGCATTCTGGGGACAAAATTCAAGGCTGTGCTGAAAAGGCACACTAATCTAGAGAAATAATGCAAAATTTATTTTAATGCAAACTTTAAAAAAAGTCAGATTAACAAACTAAAAGCAGCTGCTAACTGCCAGCTTTTGTAAATAAAGTTTCCACCCACGGGATTTGGGTGAAGGAGAGAAGGTCGATCAAGTTCAGGAGGCATTGAACTGCATTTTAAAATGTGATATTTTGCATTAATTTTGAGTTTAAAATTTTACTAAAATATTTTTGTTGATTATTGAGGTTTTTGTTTTTGTTTTGTGAACCCATAATTTTTGCATTTGAGGAGGGTACCCCTATTCTGGTCCAGTAAAAATATCTAGGACTCAACAAATATCTATCCACTTTCCTCAACCACAACTCGCGTAGGAACTAGGCTGTTCCTTACTGTGCTGCAGGTACACACCCCCCACTGCCAAGTCTCCGTAAAGTGTCCAGTGAGTTTTCAGCCTCTGCACTGCACCCGGTTGGCCTTCTGCACCATGTGCAGCCGAAGTGCCTGGACCACGTCTGCCTTCGCACTTCTGCTCAGTTATACACCTTTCACCGGCCACTCGCCTTCCAGAACTAAGCGGGAAGTCCTTTCAGCAGTCTTCCGCACCTCCGCCCTGTTCTCTGCGCCAGGACGGAGAACAGCCACGCCTGCCAGGGTGGCCAGGGCCGCAGCCCAGCCCCACGCCCGGTCCTTTCGCCCCATCCGTGTGCCGGGCATCGTGTGGTAGTGTCTGCGCGCTCCGTCGAGTCAGCCAGCGCGAGAAAGGGCTCACGCCGCTCCCGAGTTCATACCACAGTGGAAGAGGAAGCGCGAAAAGGCTTCCTGAGCAGCAGTGCGCAGGCGCATCGGCTCTATTGGCTTTCCCCGGCCGCGTTCCCGGTGGTGCGCATGGTGCTCCGCTGTGGGCAGACAGTTGGGGGCGCTGCATTGAGGACGCTGGAGCCGGGTGGGGGTCGCTCGGGAGGGTGGCCCGCAGGCGCAGGTGGCTGTCCTAGGGTGGGGCCCATGCTGGCGTCGTGGACCGGGATGGGGTGGGCGCAGCCTGGGGCACGGGCTGGGGGCGCTGGACCGATAAGGCGGGTGACAGCGTGGGAGGGGCGGGCGCCACCGCGTCCACGCCCTCCGCTCGGGGCCGGACCGGGAGGGTCCTCGGCTCTGTGCGCGCGGGGCCGGAGGGCTAAGGCGCCCAGTTCGGACGCGGCGCCATGCGCGGTCCTCCTGCGTGGCCACTGCGGCTACTCGTGCCGCGGGCCCAGGCTCCCTGCGTGTGGGCCCCGGTCGTCGGCGCCCCCGGGTCCCTGCGGCTGCTAGTCGGTCTGGGGCCGGGGTTCCTCGGGGGCGCTGGGGCCGCGCGCCGGTGGAAGAGCGGGTGTCGGGGCGGGGGTCTTGGCGGCGCGGGCCTTACGCGGTTTCTGGGGCTGTGGGCTCGCGGTCCTAACACCTGCAAGTGCGGAGCGCTCGGCCGGCCAGGCGCTCTCCGGCTCCCTGGATGTCCCGCAGCCGCCGCCCGGGCGGGAGGCGAGGCCTGGCGGCGCGGGCCGGCGGTGGCTCCCGGGGACGACAGGCGGCTGCGCCCCGCGGCGGCCCGGCTCTCGGAGACCCGGAAGCTCCTGCAGCTGGCCTACCCCGAGCGCCGCAGGCTAGCAGGTAGGGACTCCTCCCACCGCGCGCCCGGCTCTCTCTGCCGGGCTCCTGGGCCTGCGGAGAGGGACACTGTCGGGCGGCAGAAAGCCTGTCCCTGCCGCCTTCCTCGGGCCACGCATAACCCCGGAGGAGGGATGGGATGGCTTTCCCGGGAACTTCTGCCCCAGAGCGCTGGTCAGGGAGCTCACCTCAGAGTGGCGAAGTCGGGATTTTAGGTTAGCTGGAGAGTGGTTGGCAGGTTGGTTTGATGTTTTTTCTGTTGCTGACAATTCGTACTCCTGGCGCAGGAACTCATTGAGTCTGTTCTGCGGGCAATTCAGTGGGTGCAGTGTTTCCGCTTTGATAGCATTCTCAGGATGAGATAAAAAAAATTTTAATTGTGGTGTATGTACGCCATGGAATATTATGCAGCCTTAAAGAAAGATGGAAACTTTACCTCTTTCATGTTTACATGGATGGAGCTGAAACATATTCTTCTTAGCAAAGAATGGAAGAAAAAAATATCCAATGTACTCAGCCCCTGCTATGAAACTAGTTTATAGCTTTCATATGAAACTTATAACCCAATTATAGCACAAGAATATGGGGAAATGGGCAAGGGAGGGGAGGGGTGGAGGAGAATGGATGGAGAGAGAGTAATCGGTGGGTCCACACCTACGGTGCATCTTAGAAGGGTGCAGGTGAAACTTACTAAATGCAGAATGTAAGGGTCTTAACACAATAAGAAAATGCCATGAAGGCTGTGTTAACCAATTTGATGAAAATATTTCAGACTGTTTATGAAACCAGCACATTGTACCCCGTGATTGCATTAATGTACACAGCTATGATTTAAAAAAAAAATTTTAGCTGCCCTAATGCCTATTCTGTTAGTATGCATTTACACTGTTTTAAAGCTACATTTGCTTTAGGCAAGTTTATCAAGCAGTGAGCAGCATGTTTAGGACTAGGCAAACAGGCCGAGGTGCTGTGGACTCTGGAAGCAGAACATATGCACCACTCTGCTTGGAACAGCCAGCGATCTGTGAACTGCAGGCGCTGTGACTGAAGATCATCACCCAACTAAATCATAATGGGGAAATTTTTAAAAAGAAATCCAAACGTGTACTTTTAGAAACAAAATCCAAATAAAACAACTTTCTATATAGTTCCTCATTTTTAACTGTAATTAGAGGAATGTTTCAGTGTGAGGGCCTTGTAAAATTTTGAGATTTCTCTAAATTTCCTTTTCTTCTATAAAAATTCGTAGAGTCCTCATTCTGTGCTGAGCCTCAGGTTACCCTGACAGAAAGATACACGGTCCGTCCCTGCTCCTGCCAGGGCTTCTGGCGTAGTGGGGAGAAATCACACAACCTCAGATAAACTTGTAGCTTCAGGGAGGGTTTGGGGAAAGGGTCTATGAGGCTGTCAGGCGCAACATCAGAAATAAGAATTCTTGGTTACAAATCTGTTGCTTTAGAAAGGCTCTTCCTACTGATTTGGGATTCAGAGTAGGGCTGCCAGGTGGAAAGCAATTAGGATGGCAGTATTTCTTCTGCTAATGACTATGGAAGCTTGGGGGAATTCTTGGTACCACTGAGGTATAAAGAGTATTATTTCATTGTTCAGTGAAATGTCTTTCTGTTGTTTTTTAAAGAGACAGGGTTTTGCTTTGTGGCCCAGGCTGGTCTTGAACTCCTGGCCTCAAGCAATTCTCCTATCTCAGCCTCCCAAAGTTGCTAGTATTATAGGTGTGAGCCACCATGCCCAGCTGAGTATAGATTTTGATATAAAAGATCTTTCCTTCACTTTTTCTCTTTTGAAATTGGAGACTAGGAGCTTTCTCAGGACTGTGAGCTGTATCTGATTGATCTTTCTGCCTCCAGTTCTTAGCACGGTTGTGGCACCGAGCAAGGGTTCAGGTTCCTTAAGTGAAGGAAACAGTGAGCCTCCCTCTCAACCTAGAAGCCTCTAGAGACCTCATTTAGAGACCCTCACCTCCGTGTGGTACGTCCACCACTCCTGTGCGTGATTCAGGAAGTGTGAGGAAATCTACTTTTGTTTCTGAAATGTTATATGTCTAGAGAGTTGTTGAGGTGTCAGGTTTGTTGGTCCCTGCTTTGTGCCCAGTCCTGCCTGTCCTCTGACCATAGTCCGTGTGACTTCCTGTCAGCACGGTTCTGCCATGCTGGTATGTTGTGGGAGACAAGTCTGTCTCACTGTGTTGCCCAGGCTCATCTTGACCTCCTGGATTCAAGCAGTCCCCACTTTCCATAGCTGAGATGACAGGTGTGTGCCACTGCCCCAGGTTTGTACCACCTTTTAAGAAGAGGAGCTATTTTGTTCTGCTACAGTGAAAAATTTTGAGTATATGATTTGAGGAAATAAGCCTGGGCACACTTTGTTTTTTTTTCTTTTTTCTTTTTTTTTGAGGCAGAACCTCAAGCTGTCACCCTGGATAGAGTGCCGTGACATCACAGCTCACAGCAACCTCCAATGCCTGGGCTCAAGCGAGTCTCCTGCCTCTGCCTCCCAAGTAGCTGGGACTACAGGCGCCCGCCACAACGCCCAGCCAATTTTTGGTTGCAGCTGTCGTTGTTTGGCGGCCTGGGCTGGATTTGAACCCGCCAGCTCAGGTGTATGTGGCTGGAGCCTTAGCCCTTTGAGCCATAGGCACCGAGCCATCCAATGTTAACTTTTAATTTTTAGAAAAACAAGTACAAGAATCCTTTTTCAAAAACACAGCTTTTCATTTGAATAATAATCCTTCCATCTGTCTTCAGTAGTTTCTTAAGTATGCCCCTGTTTAAACTGTCACCTGAAAACTTTGATAGTTATTGGTATCAGAAGCTTTAAGTGCAGAGCCTACCACTTGGAAAGCTTACAGATGTGAGCCAAGAGCAGCCTTCACATTATTTCCATTTTTTTCTGAGGGAACTGCTGTCATTCACCTGCCAGGTTCTCACTTTGGATAGGAATTTGCAGCTATCTTCCTATAGCTGTGGCCTACAAAGTTTCCCTAGAGTCCTTTTTCACTGATAACTCTTCATCTTATCGCTTTGAACAGAAGGAATCTTTTGAAAAGATGCAGAAGGAACGGAAGGTGGACTGGTGGGATAAGCAGCACTTCATGGAACATTCTGGCTGTGCCTGGCAGATAGAGGTGGTAAGGCTCTTGCCGAGTTAAGGGCAGGGTCTTAGGAGTGGGCCTGGGTGAGATTAGAGGAGGTTCTTTTTGTGGTGGGCCTCAGCCCAAGGGCAGCATGCCTTCCCTCTCTTCTTGGCAGTGCACACCTGCCACACATCCCCTGGTGTTCCCCTAAGAACTCGGAGGACTGCTCTCCCTTCACATACTGATAATGGCCACTTGTGGATTGAGGTCAGGACCACTCTTTCTTTTTTTTTTTTTTTTTTGAGACAGAGCCTCAAGCTGTCACCCTGGATACATTGCCGTGGTATCACAGCTCGCAGCAACCTCCGATTCCTGGGCCCAAGCGAGTCTCTTGCCTCTGCCTCCCAAGTAGCTGGGACTACAGGCGCCCGCCACAACGCCCGGCCATTTTTTGGTTGCAGCCGTCGATGTTGTTTGGCGGGCCCGGGCTGCATTGGCACCCGCCAGCTCAGGTGTACGTGGTTGGCACCTTAGCCCTTTGAGCCACAGACGCCGAGCCCAAGACCACTCTTAGACCCAAAGCCAGCAGCCTTTGCCGAGTCTGTAGTTCTATTTTATGGAAGTAGACCATGAGATGACTGTGGGGAATAGTGGTAACACCAGTTGGTGCAGTGGGCAAGGCGGGAACCGGGAACACTG
The DNA here is from genome assembly GCA_963574655.1 of Perodicticus potto. Classification (NCBI taxonomy): domain Eukaryota; kingdom Metazoa; phylum Chordata; class Mammalia; order Primates; family Lorisidae; genus Perodicticus; species Perodicticus potto. The sequence goes on from CAUYRH010126290.1 coordinate 7,478, forward strand.
AGAGTGGCTTTGTCGTGGAGCCCACTCATGACAAAGGTCTGCACACAGAAGTGCTTGCTTCAGAGAAAACATTAGCATTCTGCAACTGTGCTGTGAGGTGTGGCTGGTTGGAATTAACCATGGTATAAAGTGCACATCAGATTCTGAAAAGCCACTAGGGAAAAAATTCTAAAGTATCTTATTAATGTTTCGTTGATTATTTTATTGAATGTTGATTACATGTGGATAATATTTTAGATGTATTGGGTCAAATAAAATATTATGAAAATTAATTTGACCACTCTGGGAGGCAGAGGCAGGTGGATTGCCTGAGCTCACAGGTTCGAGACCAGCCTAAGCCAGAGCAAGACCTCATTTCTAAAATTTGCCTGGCGTTGTGGCAAGCACCTGTAGTCCCGCTACTTGGGGGGCTGAGACAGGAGAATCACTTGAGCCCAAGAGTTTGGGGTTGGTGTGAGCTATGATGCCACAGCACTCTACTGAGGGCTGTAAAGTGAGACTCTGTCTCTAAAAAAAAAACAAACTAATTTTACCTATTTTTTCTTAATATGGCAACTAGAAAAGTTCTTTTCTCATATACGTGGCACAAGCTAGTTGTAGATTACACAGGTGGATCCCATCACACGTGTGCTGAGCAGGTGAGCCCCTGGTTCATGGGCAGGTGACACCAACTCTGTAGGGCTTGCTGCCATTGTGCATGGAGGAAGTCTGGCCTTCTACCAGACACATGGAACCTGAATCTCCATGAGCCTGAGGAGTGTCTGAGCCTCAGAGTCTCTTCTTCTCCTCTCCTCATCTGTCAGCTCCTCATATCCTCACTTCTTTCTGTCTGGCTCAGATGCTGGGTCCCTTCACTCAGCCACCATCTTCCACACACGCCATTCCTATGCTTCCTGCCATACCTACCTGCACCCATGGAAATGTCTCTCAGATTCCCCCTAACCCAACGTGTCTAAAAAACCAGTTACCTTCTTCCCTGAAGCTACCTCTCCTCCTTTGTCCTTTGATTCAGCCAAGGGGGACTGCTGTGTGAACCCCTTGGCCAGGTAAGAGACACAAGTCACTCTTATGGTAGCAGCAGCAACAAAGATAATGCATTTATTTCTTATATTTCTTATTTACTTGGTACAGGGTGCTATGCCAGGTGCTTTACATATGTGTCTAGTTTACTCCTTACGGCAATTCCTTGAGGGTGGTATTGTTCTTATGGCCATTTTACAGATAAAAACTGAGGCAGAGAGAGGTAAAGTGACTCATGCAAGGTCAGACAGCTAGATGGCGTAGCTAGGTTTCTGATTCTATCAGACCGAACTTCAGAGCTGGCCCTCCTAACGTGCTGCCTAAATCCAACCAGTCATCATGTCCAGCATCTAAGAATGAGAGTCGGATTCTTAAAAATATCCGCCTGTAATCCTAGCACTCTGCGAGGCCCAGGCAGGTGGATTGCCCTGAGTTTACAGGTTTGAGGTCAGCTGAGCAAGAGTGAAACCCCACCTCTAAAAACAGCCAGGGGTTGTGGCCGGTATGTGTAGTCCCATCTACTTGGGAGACTAAGGCAAGAAAATCGCTTGAGGCTCGGTGCCTGTGGCTCAGCGGGCTAAGGCACCAGCCACATACACCTGAGCTGGTGGGTTCGAATCCAGCCCGGGCCCACCAAACAATGACGGCTGCAACCAAAAAAAAAAAAAAAAAAAATGGCCGGGCGTTGTGGTGAGCGCCTGTAGTCCCAGCTACTTGGGAGGCGGAAGCAAGAGACTCGCTTGAGCCCAGGAATTGGAGGTTGCTGTGAGCTGTGATGCCATGGCACTCTCTCCAGGGTGACAGCTTGAGGCTCTGTCTCAAAAGAAAAAAAAAAAGAAAATCGCTTGAGCCCAAGAGTTGGAGGTTGCTGTGAGCTATGATGCCCCAGCACTCTACCGAGGATGACAAAGTAAAACTCTGTCTCAAAAAAAAAAAATCTCTAATCCAGACCAGACATGGTAGCTCACACCTGTAATTCCAGCACTTTGAGAGACCAAGGCAGAATTGGTTGAGGCGCCAGGAGTTTGAGACCATCCTGGGTAATGTAATGAGACTATCTCTACCAAAAAATAGAAAAAATAGCTGAATACAGGGTGGTGGTATTTCCCTGTAGTACCAGCTACTCAGGAGGCTAGGCAGGAGGATTGCTTGAGTCCAGGAGTTCAATACTTCAGTGAGCCATGATTGTCCTACTCCACTCCAAGCCTGAGTGACAGAGTGAGGTCCTGTCTCAAAAGAAAAAGGAAAAAACATCTCCAATCCTTCTCACTGTTCTTTATCTTTCTGCTCCCAACCTAGTTCACTCTAGGGTACCAGAACAGCTTTCTGTCTCCCCACCTGCAGTTGTGCTGGCCTCTCTTTTTGTTCTGCAGCCAGAGTCAATTAAAAACACAAATCTATCAGTCCCCAATAGAAAACACTTTTAAGCCCACCTTACCACAAAGCCCTTATTCTGTTTTATAACCTGGAAACTTTATTTCTCAGCACTGCTTCCTGTGTACCCACAAGGTCTCTGCTCCCCGTTTTGCCTGCCTTTCTGTTCCCTGGCCTGTTCTGACCCCCACGTTAGCCCTGTGCTGCTTCTCTGCTTGAAGTGTGGCAAGATGAGGACAGGCTTTGTCGCAGAATGTGGTTCTGCATTTTGTGAACTGGGAGACCTTGGGCAGGTTCCTTCATTTCTCTGGACTTCAGTTTCCTGTCTAAAAAACAAGGATAATGTGAGGATTGCTGGGAGGATATCAAATGTTTCAGATGGTGGTGGGGACTTACCGTAAGTACTGCCTTTTTAGTCCTTGAGTGACAGTGGGGAAAGTTGTACCTATTACCGTCCTGTGTTCAGCAGTTGGCAAGTGGAAGGCACACTACAGCTTCTTCCGCCCACCCCCAAACCTCTGTCCTCTTCCCATGAGCTAAATACCTCCCAAAGTCCTTATACCAGCAGTCTGCATTTTAGGTTTTTTGTTCCTGTTTCTTCTGAGGGATATTTCTTCTTATCATTTGTATGTCATGATTCAGTGCAATAAGGGTAACATCGTTGGAAACATCTGCCGAGAGAGATAACAGCAGAAGTTCTAGGCAAGGGCGGGAACAAGCTGAAAGGCTTAACCATGGAGAAAAGGGGGAAGAGGGTTTCAGAAGAGCCACACTTTAGCTGTGTCTCGAGTTTGGGGTGGAATCTGAAATAATTTTATGGTACAAGTCTAAGGTATTCCTTACTGTCAGAAGACAATTATTTGCAATAAAATCTTGATTAACAAGATTCCAGCTAACCAAAAACTGAAGAAATATTTTACTTTTTTAACATTGAAATTAGACAGAGAGGCAAATGTTAATGAAACAGCTGATAATTTTTTTTATTTTTAAACAGTAAAATTGTGAGGAGGGTATCCTGGAATGAGTTTGGATTCAGCTGAATTCCTTCCTCTTCAGAGTCAGCATCCTTACTATGTAAGAACTCGACCTGAATCAGAATCATGGGGCATTTCATTCCAGACAAGCAGATGCTTATAGTGGAATCCTAACTCTGATTCAGGAAACTAGAGGAGGAAACGAGCATATCACATCTCACAAGGCTGGAGAAGTGAACTGGTGATGAAGGACAAAACCAGGATTTTCGGCTGAATCTTGAGTTTTCCAGGGTAGCACCTTCTGGAGCTGCCAGTTCATCGTGGCTAAGCTGTGCAGCGACACCAGTCAGGCACTCTCCTTGCCTACAGACTTTCTGTCCTGCTTGGAGCATGGTGCTTTGCAACAAGACCCCAGCCCTTATTTATATCAAAATGAAACAGCCATTGGCCAGGTTTATATTACTTTGTTGAATTGTGGCTATGGGTTTTTAAGCCAGGCACATGTACTTTCCGAGATGCCAGATCCTACTTAGGCTATTGGAGAACTTTGGTTGGATAGACTTTCCAGCCTCCTTAGCAAAGTTGAAATTAATTCATTTACCCATTCAGCAAATCCTGATTGAGCTCTTCCTATGTGCCTGTCACTGTAGGCAAGCAATGATGCATCAGACCCCATCTGTTATGTCTTAATGGAGAAATAAGATAAATAATAACAATAAACAGATGAAATACTGAGAATGCTGGGAAGTGGGAAGGACAAGCAGCATAGGGTATCTGTATTTTAAGGGAGGTTGTCAGAGCAGGCCTTTTGGGGAGGGAGTATTAGAACAAAAAAGGGGTAACAGTGATTGTTCAAAATGTCCCCCCCTTAGAAAGCTCACTTTTCTCCTAGAGCTCTGCCTATCACCCACCAGCTCAATATCCAGTGGCACTGAGTTTGTTCTGCACCCTTTGGTAATTTTATAAAAGCAGGATCTGTACTGAAGTGTCAGAACTAGCTACACCACAAAGAGAGAAGTGTTTGCTGTTTGTGGAGTGTGAGGAACTTCCATCTCCTTGGGCTCACTCCATGTGTGTGTGCCCACCTGGGAGCCTTGCCATAGACTCTGTTCTAGGGGTACCAGCCAGGTTCCTAGTAGGTCTCTTACGGGTATTACACACGCATAGTTCCAACCTCAGAAAGCACCCAGCGGGAAGGAAGCCACCCTCTCACCCTGCCTCCCAGTCACTGAATGCCATCTTAGAAGAAACTTGTGATACCTGTTTGTTATAAACTTACATAAACTTGAAAAACCAGCAAGTGGGGTGAGCACAGTGGCTCATGCCTATGGAGGCCAAGGCAGGAAAATAATTTGATGCCAGGAGTTTGAGACTAGCCTAAGCCCTGTCTCTACAAAAAGTAGCTGAGCATGGTGGCACACACGTGTAGTCCCAGCTACTTGGGAGGCTGAGGCAGATGGATTGCTTGAGCCTAGGAGTTTGAGGTTGCAGTGAGTTACGATGATACCACTGCACTCTGGCCAGAATGACGAGTAAGGCTCTGTCTCAATTAAAAAAAAAAAAATTGTGCATACCATTTATGAATGCAATTATCTGTGATATGAGTTATTTCTAATTGGGTTTTCTTAATATTTTTCTTTCTGATAAGACTTCCTTTGTTCTTTAACTACATGATCAGTTATATTCATATTTATTTTCATACCATGCTCGTATTCCCCAAAGCAGTAACATTAAGGAACATATTACATGTGTAACAGATCCCTGAAACTACTTTCTGAAGGTTATTCAGAGTGTTTTGAAATGCTTGATGTCATCAGGGCTTTACTGGCAAGCTGTGTCCAGGTAGATGCCAAGGTAACACGGTGCAGTGTAAGTGGAGGGGACACGTGACCTAAGTTGAGCACCAAGATCCAGAGGCAGGAGGGCGGCTAGAACTGGTGATCACTCGCTTCATCCCATCTGTACATCCCCTGCTTGCTCTCACCCTGGCACCACTTGGTCCTGGGAGTACGGGGTCTGGCAGGGAGAGGGAGAGAAGTGCAAGCAGCCGAGATGGATGTACACACTCTGAAAACAGTCATGTGGGAGGGAAGCCTCGTGGGTTAGCACCATGAGCATAAGCCTGTGCTGATGTTTTCCAGCTGCAGTTGGATTTCTGGCCCTATCCAGTGTCATCACCATGTCCGCCCCTTTCTTCTTGGGCAAGATCATTGATGTCATCTATACCAACCCCACTGTAGACTACAGTGGCAATCTGACCCGCCTCTGCCTTGGGCTCAGCGGCGTGTTTCTGTGTGGTGCTGTTGCCAATGCCATCCGTGTCTACCTCATGCAAACTTCAGGTAAAGGTCTCTGGGGGAGGGAGCCATCCTAGAGAAGACAGGGGAAGCCTGTGGATTGGTTCAGATCTCGGGGTCCATGTGTTCTAGGCCATAGTCTCTTCTCTTCCCAGCATCCCATCCAGTAGGAACAGCTCCCCGTGTCTGCCAGATGCTTGGTTTGACACCAAGCACTCTTCTCAACTCTTGTTTTCCATAGCTGGAGCTGAGCAGTTGGGCAGGTTGCTGTATATGTCTTATATCTGAGAGCAAGGCCCTTGGCCATGAGACTTCCAAGCCTTTTTCAAGGAGCTTCTGAAACTCATTAACTTGCTCCATGCTGTGTCTCCCCTTGAGCAGTGGCTGGAGTGGCCACTTCTGGGACAGCACCTGGGAGTCTGTTGCTCCCTGGTTAGCTAATAAAATACTCTGTAGATAATTAACCAGTTCGTAACATTTAAATAAAGGTTTAATACAGAACAAGGTTTCCAAGGAGGAATAAAATGAGCTTTTGGAAATTAATATAAAACTTCTTTGCAAATAATACTTTTAAAAAATGTCTTGGTCATGTTGTATTTACTTTATTCTTATATCCTTCCCTTAGCACCCAAAGCCTGTGGTTACTAGGAGAAAAGTAGTGTTCCTTACAAAGGCATGACTGTTACCAACCTGAGGCTTGAGTTACTCTGTCCCCACCAAGGGCACACATTGCAAGGACATGGTCTAGCAGGTTGACAGCAGCAGGCTAAGCAGCCATATAGCAGGTGGTACCAAATGACAGTAACCAATGTGAGCTCATTTCTGTTTGCTTTGGCAGGTCAGCGCATCGTGAACAGGCTGAGAACGTCATTATTCTCCTCCATCCTGAGGCAGGAGGTTGCTTTCTTTGACAAGACCCGCACAGGAGAATTGATTAACCGCCTCTCTTCAGACACTGCACTGCTGGGTCGGTCAGTGACGGAAAACCTCTCAGACGGGCTCAGGGCTGGGGCCCAGGCTTCCATAGGGATCAGTATGATGGTACGTCAGCCAGGTTCCCAGGCACCCTCCACTCAGGGCACGTAAAATGAGCTCAGGCTGAGCTGTCCTCGGCATTTCAGCATTCCGTAAGCGCAGAGCACCCAGAGCCTATGCCGGATGCTGCAGGAGCCAGATCGCCTTTTCCTGCACAGCCTCCTGCACCTCATCTCTCCAGACCAAATGATTATCCAGACGTGGAGTCTCGTGTTATTGCCAGGTTTTCCGAGAGTGAGCCCAGGGTGTGAGGCAGGGAGCATCAGGAGCAGGAGCCTGTGGTGGTGCCAGGCCCCGAGTGGACTCCTCCTCTGTGTCCGTCAGCAGCCCTGGGTGCCTATGGCTGGTGTGCTCCTCCCTCCTGCAGCCTTCTGTCCTCCCCTGACTGGGGGCACCAGATCTCTCCTGTCTGCTTCACTTCTTCAACCAGTATTTCTGTTCAGACCAGTGCTGCTGGCCGACAGAGACATACAGCAAGCCACACATACAATTTAAATGTTCTAGCAGCCACCTGTAAAAAAAAAAATCTCATCAAAGAACCAGATGAGAGTAATTTTAATGTTTAACTTAGTATAAATAAAATGTTATTATCCCCGTATGTAATTAATATCAACATTGGGTTTTTTTTGAGACAGGTTCTCACTCTGTTGCCTAGGACATGGTCTAGCAGGGTGACAGGACCAGGACAAGCTGCCACACAGGAGGTGGCTGCCTCATGATGGTACCTAATAACAGTACCCAACCTATTACTCCTGGGTTCAAGTGACCCTCCTGCCTTAGCCTCCCGAATAGCTGGAACTACAAGTACCTGCCACCACACCCAGCTAGTTTTCCATTTTTTTTAATTTATTGCTTTTAATTTTTCTATTTTTAATAGAGATGGAATCTCACTCTTGCTCAGACTGGTCTCAAACTCCTGAGCTCAAGTGATCCTCCCGCCTCAGCCTCTGAAAAAGCTAGGATTACAGACATGAACCATCATGCCCAGCCAATACCAAAATTATTCATGAGATATTTATATAATTTTTCCTATTACAGTTGACCATGGAACTACATGAGAGATGGAGCCCTAACCCCTGCACAGTTAAAAATCTGTGTATGACATTTGATTCCTCAGAAGCTTGACTAATAGCTTACTATTGACTGGAAGCCTCACTGATAACATAAACAGTTGAATGACATACAGTTAGTATGTTATGTGTGTTCTTACAATAAAGTAAGCTAGAGAAAAGAAAGTGTTATTAAAATCTTAAGGGGCCACTTGAATTCTTCTATGCCATTTGCTCCGTTGGCTGAAATATAAATATTCTTCCTCTCATAAAAAAAAAAAAAAAAAAAAGAGAGAAAATCATAAGGAAGAGAAAATATAGGCTTGGCGCCCATACCTCAGTGGTTAGGGCGCTAGCCACATACACGGGCTGGCAGGTTCAAACCCGGCCCAGGCCTGCTAAACAACAATGACAGCTACAACCACAACAACAAAAAATAGCCGGGCACTGTGGTGGGCACCTGTAGTCCCAGCTATATTAGAGGCTAAGACAAGAGAATCACTTAAGCCCAAGAGTTTGAGGTTGCTGTGAGCTGTGACACCATGGCACTCTACCAGGGAGACATAATGAGACTTTGTCTCAAAAAATATATATATATATACATATTTTTTTACTATTATTCCGCTTACCGTTTATTAAGTGGAAGTGGGTCATCATAAAGGTCTTCATCCTCATTGTGTTCATGTTGAGTAGGCTTGAGAAGGAGGAGGAATTGATCTTGTTGTCTTAGGTGTAGCAGAGGTAGAGGAAAATCCTTGTAGAAGTGGACCCATGCACTTCAAACCCATGTTGTCCAAAGGTCTGATAGTGAGCAGGGTAGCAGAGGTAGAAGAAAATCTTTATAGGAGCAGACCCATGCACTTCAAACCTATGTTCTCCAAAGGTCCTGACAGTGAGCATCAGAGATATGATCGTGCTCCCTGAGGCTCATGCCAGGTGTCCTGAGAGATTTGTCTGCTCAGGGCGAATCATTTCTGTAAGCGCCTCCTTGCTCCCCCACTGAGGTGCCATGCTTCTTTCTGCCTCAGGACATTTGTGCACCTGCTCTTCCTGTTGGTGGACACCTGAAATTATACTCTGTCTTTTACTTGTTTGTTATCTAAGTCCCATCTCTCCTATCTTCTTGCATGAAAACTCTGTGAGGGTTGGTTATCTTCTGGGTGCCTGAAATAGTGTTTGCCATGTGTAGGCATTCAGTAACAACTTGTTGAATGAGTAAACAAATGAATGGTTGGTTTATCCATCCAGTGCCTTATATTTCACTCTGTAACTTTCCTTAGCATTATTTAAGAGAGTTCTGTACTGATTATACTAATTTCTGTGCAAATGATATTTGGCAGACTTTAATAATTTATCGAGGAGATGCTTAGATCATTTAAAATATAATCACCAGGCTTGGTGCCTGTGGCTCAAGCGGCTAAGGCACCAGCCACATAGACCTGAGCTGGCAGGTTCGAATCCAGCCTGGGCCTCCCAAACAGCAATGACGGCTGCAACCAAAAAATAGCTGGGCATAGTGGTGGGCGCCTGTAGTCCCAGGTGCTTGGGAGGCAGAGGCAGGAGAATCGCTTAAGCCCAGGAATTGAAGGTTGCTGTGAGCTGTGACACCACGGCACTCTACCCAGGGCAACAGCTTGAGGCTCTGTCTCAAAAATATATATATATAATCACCAAACTGCAGGGTTGACATGAAAATCCACTGTTACTTCCAGGCATTGGGTTATGCTTTTAGCAACTCCAATTGTTAGAAGCTTCTGTTTATGTTGAGCACAGATCCATCCTGCTGACTTCAGTTCACGCAGCCAGGAAAACAGCTCTAACTCTTCTTCTGTTTGTTACTAAGCCCTCCTTCAACGGTTCATCATATGATGAGGGAGTTTTTTTTGGTAACTTTGCTGTTTTGGTCATGTCAGTGGCACCTGCTACTCTGGCTGTTTAGTGCCTTGAAGTGGTTCTTGAATATAGAACCCCCAGTGTGGTCTGTCCCCCCCTCCCCAATCCTGTCCTCTCTGTGTTTAACTGTACAGTCTGATGGATATAGTGTTGGTCAGGAGAAAATGTTCTTCTCCTGTTTCCAGCAGCTGTTACATTACTTCTGCTCGGCATGCTGAATACTCAGGAGGTTCTGTGAAAATTAAAGGTGTCTGAAAACTTCCACCAGCCCAGGATGGACGACCAGAGCCTGCACCTTCAAGCCTGTTGTTATTTTATTTTATTTTTTTTGAGAGAGGCTCACTCAGTCACCCTGGGTAGAGTGCTGTGGTATCACAGCTCACAGCAACCTCAAACTCTTGGGCTTAAGTGATTCTCTTGCCTCAGCCTCCCAAATAGCTGGGACTACAGGCTCCCGCTACCACGCTGATTAGCTTTCCTATTTCTAGTAGAGACTAGGTCTTGCTCTTGCTCAGGTTGGTCTCCAACTTCAGAACTCAAATAATCCACCCGCCTCAGCCTCCCAGAGACCGGCCCCTGCTGTTAATTTAAACATGCCCCTCCTCCACCTCTGCAGTAGATAACTGCACTCTATGTAGCACACACCTCTAACACACCTCTTTAACACACACCTCTTAAAACTTTTTGTTTTGACAGTTTTTTGTCTCACCTAATCTGGCCACATTTGTTTTGAGCGTGGTGCCTCCGATGTCCATCATTGCTGTGATTTATGGACGATATCTAAAGAAACTGACCAAAGTCACTCAGGATTCCCTGGCTGAAGCCACTCAGGTAAAGGTCCCTTCTCATCCTCATGTTCCCTAGTGGACTGACTCAGAGCCCTGGTACCGGAGGGCACACCCTGAAGGATGTGCTTCAGTTTTTCAATAAAGTTTCTTCCTTTCCTCACATTAGACCCCAAGATCCCAGAAACCTGAACTCTGCCATCTCAGTTAGGTTTCTACCCGTATCTCGAAGTAGACCCCAACTGACTAAACATTGTATGAAGTTCTCAATTCTTACCATCACTTACAGGACAAAAAAGTTAATCTTGTTTTGAAAATAGTTACATGACACTATGACTTTTCATTAATTTAATAAAGCTAGCTTTGCAGAGCTGCACAATATTATCTTTATAAAAATTTAAAACAACTTATGTTTTCATGTTATGTTACAAAAGCCATGCATGTTTGTCATTGAAAAATATGAAAACATAAAGAGAAAAAACAAAAACACATATAATCCTCTCTTACCGAATTAGCATTAGCATTTTGGAGTCTAACCATTCTGTCTTTTTCTCTGCGTAAAAATATGTTTGTACATCTACCTACTCTCTTGTTTTTCTGTCTACCTATATATGTGATATATATAGGAAATAGATATTTTTCCCCCAAATAAGGTTGTTCTCTATATTCTGCTTTGTTACCCTCCCTCCCACCATTATCGCCTAGGCTGGAGTGCAGTGGCATGATCATAGCTCACTGCAGCCTCAAACTCCTGGGCTTAAGTGTTCTCTGCTGTGGCCTCCCACGTAGGTCACACACTACCACATGCAGCTAATTTTTCTATTTTCTATAGAGATGGTGTCTCACTACCCAGGCTGGTCTTGCACTCCTGGCTTAAAGTGATCCTCCTTCCAAAGTGCTGGGATTACAGGCAGTGACACATGGTCTCACCTTTTTTTCTTTTTTTAAGTCCAGTATCAAGAGTGGCTTTCTGGCTGGGCATGGTGGCTCACACCTATAATCCTAGCACTCTGGGAGGACAAGGTGGGTGCGTTGCTTGAGCTCAGAAAAAAAGAGCGGCTTTCAGATGATAGTATCTTTAAAATGAGAACCACATTTAAGTTCTGCTTCTAGAAACTCTCAAATCATGAACCTCTTCCTCCTGAAATGTATTTATTATTCACCCAGCTAGCTGAGGAACGTATTGGAAATGTGAGAACTGTTCGAGCTTTTGGGAAAGAAATGACTGAAATAAAGAAATATGCCGGCAAAGTGGACTATGTGATGCAGTTAGCAAGGAAGGAGGCGTTTGCTCGGGCAGGCTTCTTTGGAGCAGTAAGTAGATCATTTTGGAAACAGTAAAAGGGGCAGATGTTGTGACTATGAGAGAGTTTTGTTCTGTGGCTCTTGACATGAGCAGAAAATAATTTTATTTCCCTTCAAGACTAAGAATGACTTTAGATCTCTAAAGTATTTTTGTGAAAGAGGAGGAAAACAAATATCATTGAGAAAAGTCAGTGCATGGTGAGATCAGGCATCCTTACCAGCTAATCAGCTTTACTGGGGTTAACCTTGCCAGTACTCAGACCCCACCCTCACCCCACCCCTGCCCCCGATCTATAGAATTAGAAACTCCAGGCTGAGACCCCCAATCTATTTTAATAGTCCTTCCTATCATTCTTCTTTTAAAAAATTGTTTTGAGACAGGGTCTCACTATGTTGTGCAGGCTGGAGTGCAGTGGGTAGTCATAGGTATGATCATAGCTCACTATAGCCTTCAACTTCTGGACTCAGGGGATCCTCCTGCCTTAGTCTCCCATGTAAGCTGGGACCGCAGGTGGGCACCACCATGCCCTATCTTATTGAGGATTAACTGAAAAAACCTTAGTGTCTTTCAAGAAAGAAGAATTAAAAAGAAACCGTGAGGGCGGTGCCCGTGGCTCAGTCGGTGGGAGGCCAGCCCCATATACTGAAGATGGCAGGTTCAAACCCAGTCCTGGCCAAACTACAACCAAAAAATAGCCGGGCGTTGTGGCGGGTGCCTGTGGTCCCAGCTACTCGGGAGGCTGAGGCAAGAGAATCGCCTAAGCCCAGGAGTTGGAGGTTGCTGTGAGCTGTGATGCCACAGCGCTCTACCTAGGGCGATAAAGTGAGACTCTGTCTCTAAAACAAAACCGTGACAACAAACTCAAATAGAACACTGAAATAAAAAATCACCATGAGAACAAATTCATGATATGTTTAAAATGAAAGTAATTTTCAAGGTGATTCTCTCATTGCCCTGACTAACAGGTAAGGAAACAGAAGCCTTTACCAGAGAATATACACCTGACAAAGGTAAAAACAGGTCACAAATACAGGACTTCAGAACATGTCATTGTAATATATAAATACATAATAACAGATTTTTATTTGTTTCTTCTCACTAGGTAAGGAATCTTTAATACTACTTTTTCCCTTTGCAAATGAATAGGTTGAGTAAATGGGAATTTGATGTGTTATGTTCATAGGGATGAGATTATTTTAATACTGAAATATTTCTTTTTTTTTTTTTTCTTTGAGACAGAGCCTCAAGCTGTCACCCTGGATAGAGTGCTGTGGCATCACAGCTCACAGCAACCTCCAATTCCTGGGCTCAAGCGAGTCTCTTGCCTCCGCCTCCCAAGTAGTTGGGACTACAGGCGCCCGCCACAACGCCCGGCCATTTTTTGGTTGCAGCCGACATTGATGTTTGGCAGGCCCAGGCTGGATTCAAACCCTCCAGCTCAGGTGTACGTAGCTGGCGCCTTAGCCCATTGAGCCACAGGCGCCAAGCCGTTTGCTGAGAATTTTTATCAAGAATAGATGTTAATGGGGCAGCGCCTGTGGCTCATTGGAGTAGGGTACCGGCCCCATATGCCAGAGGTGGCAGGTTCAAACCCAGCCCTGGCCAAAAAAAAAAAAAAAGAATAGATGTTAATGGCTTGGCGCCTGTGGCTCAGTAGTTATGGTGCTGGCAGCATATACTAGGGCTGGTAGGTTTGAACCCAGCCAGGGCCTGCAAAACAATAATAACGACTGTAATAACAACAACAACAACAAAAATAGCCAGGTGTTTTGGCGGGCTCCTGTAGTCCCAGCTACTTGGGAGGCTGAGGCAAGAGAATTGCGTAAGCTCAAGAGTTTGAGGTTGCTGTGAGCTGTGACACTACAGCACTTTACCCAAGGTGACAGATGCTTTTTCTGCATCAACTGATATTACCATGTGATTTTTCTTCCTTAGCCTGCTAATATGGTAGTTATGTAGTTAATATGGTGGTACATGGATTGATTATCCAATATTGAACCAACCTTGCATCCTGGAATAACCTGTATTTGGCCATAATATATAAATCTTTTTTATATTGTTGAACTTGATTTGCTAATATTTTGTTAAATATTTTTACATGTAAGTTCATGAGAGATGCTGGAGAGATACTGGTTAGTAGTTTTTTTCTTTATTTGTTTATTTTTTTACTTTGGTTTTGGTATCAGAGTACGTTTATGGAAGAGATTGTGTAGAATTGATGTTAATTCTACATTAAACATTTAATAAGCTTGTCCATTGAAACTTGGCCTAGAGATAACCCTTTTTAACTAGAAACTTCATTTTTAGCAGTTATAGGGCTTTTAAATTATCTATTTCATATTAAGTGAGTTGTTATACTTTATGCTTTTTGAGGAATTAGTCTATTTTATCTAAGTTGTTAAATTAATGGATACAGAGTTGTTCTTAACATTCTTTTACCTTTTTAATATATGTGGATGTGTAGTGAGATCCCGTTTCATTGCTGATATTGGTAATGTGTCTTCTCTTTTTTATTGTCAGTCTTGATAGGTGGTTATTAATTTTTTTTTAGAGACAGTCTCACTCTCTTGCCCTGGGAACAGTGCAGTGGCATCATTGTAGCTCGCTGCTACTTCAAACTCCTGGGCTCCAGCACTACTCCTGCCTCAGCCTCCTGTGAAACAGGAGGTATCACAGGCATATACCATGATATCTGGCTATTTTTTTCTATTTTTAGTAGAGATGTGGTCTCAGTCTTGCTAAGGCTGGTCTTAAACTCCAGAACTCAAATGATCTTCCTGCCTCAGCCTTCCAGAGTGCTAGGAATACAGGCGTGAGCCACCTCACCCAGTTAGAGGTTTATTGAAGGTGTTTGGGGTCATCAGATGAGGGGATCTTGGCGTGAGGAATGAAGAGGCTTGACATAAAGTCTGTCGGGGGACTGAGGAACTCTGGGAGAGCACTCCTAAGTAAACCTTGGGGCCAGGGTCTGTATTTGTTATCGTAGAATGGGAAGAAGTAGACAAAAGCTACTTGTCTGACATTAGCACTGATTTGGGAGGACATGCAGAAGGTCAGATAGAATGTCTCCACCTTTTTTTTTTTAAGAGAGAGTCTCACTTTGTCGCCCTCAATAGAGTGCCGTGGTGTTCACCTTTGTTTTTGCGAAACCGCAGACCTTGAGCACAGCCTCTGCCTCCAGCATCAAGAGACCTTTGAAATCTAGAGAATCTTTACCATAACCATGAGGCCTGGTATTGCTACACCTCACATATACATTCTCCCTTGGAGGCCAGTTTTGTGATCTCCTGCACACACACAACTCACATATCATTCTCATGATTCTCCAGGTCCCTCAAGGAGGAAGTGAGTCTTATGCTAATGATCAAGGCTCAATTTCCCCTGTAATTTATCAATTTTTCAATCTTTTCAAAGTACCAGTTTTTGTTTCATTGTATTTTCTCTACTGTTCTTGTTTTTAGTTGTACTGACTTCTGCTCTTAATTATTTCCTTCCGTTTGCTTCAAGTTTTTTATCTTTCAGTTTCTTAGGATAGATGCTTAGATTATTGATTTGAGACCTTTTTTCTTTTCTAATGTAAGCATTTAGTGCTATAAAGTCCCCTCTCAGTCTCACAAATTGTGATATGTTGTGTTTTCATTCAATGTATTATTTAATTTCCCATGGATTATTTGTGTTTTCTTTAATTTTTAAGTGCCTGGAGAATTTCCTGCTATCTTTCTGTTACCGATTTCTAGTTTGAGTCCATTTTATTTGAAGAACACACTCTATTATTATTTTGATTCTTTTAAATTTGTTCAGTTTTGTATTTTGAACCAGGATAAAGCCTACACTGTGAATGTTCCATGCATGCTTTAAAAGAATGTGTATTCTACTATTATTAGGTAGTGTATTCTATAAATGTCAGTTCATTCTTATTGGTTGATGTATTGTTCAGTTTTTCTATACTGATTTTCTTGTATTGATTCTATCATTCGTTGAAAGAAGGGTGTTAAAGTTTCTAACTATAAATAAGGACTGACTTGTCTATTTCTCCTTCCTGCTCTTTCAGTTTTTGCTTCAGGAAATTTGAAACTCTTAGTTTCTGCATACATATTTAGGATTGCTATGTCTTATTGGTGGATTGACCCTTTTACCCTTATGTAATGTTCTTCTTTACCTCTGGTAATTTTCTTTCCTCCAAAGTCTGTCTTATTTATTAATCATTAATTATTTTTTTATTTATTATAGTGCCTCTCTCTGTCTCCTGGGCTAGAGTGTATAACCTACTGCAACTTCCAACTCCTGGGCTCAAGTGATCCTCCTTTCTCAGCCTCCTAAATAGCTGGGAGTATAAGCATGCACCACTATGCCTGCCTCATTTTTCTATTTTTTTGCAGAGATGAGGTCTTGCTCTTGCCCAGTCTGGTCTTGAACTCCTGGACTCAAGTGATCCTGCTGCTTTGGCTCCTAAAGTACTAGCATTACAGGCATAAGCCACCACATGTGACCAGTCTATTTTATAAATATTAATACAATAACTCTTCCTTTATTTTGATTCTTCTCATGGTATATCTTTTTCAGCCTTTTATTTTCAACCTACCTATGTCATATTTGAAATGAAATTCTTTGTTGTTGTTGTCGTCATCATCGTTGTAGTTTGGCTGGGGCTGGGTTCAAACCCGCCACCCTCGGTATATGAGGCTGGCACCCTACTCACTGAGCCACAGGCGCGGCCTGAAATGAAATTCTTATAGACAGCATATACTTAGGTTATTTCTTTTTTCTTTTCTTTTTTTCAAGACAGAGTCTTATTACATCACCCTTGGTAGAGGGCTGTGATGTCACAGCTCACAGCAACCTCAAACACTTGGGCTTAAGTGATTCTCTTGCCTCAGCCTCCCAAGTAGCTGGGACTACAGGCACCCGCCACAATGCCTGGCTATTTTTTGTTGCAGTTGTCATTGTTGTTTAGCTGGCCCAGGCTGGGTTGGAACCCGCCAGCCTCCGTGTATGTGGCCAGCGTCATCACCACTGTGCTATGGGTGCCAAGCCTACTTAGGTTATTTTGGTATATGGGGCCAGCGCCCTACCCACTGAGGTTCCATTCTGCCAATCTCTTTTAATTTGTATATTTAAACCACATATATTTAATATAATTATTGATATTTTAGGATTTAAGTCTGTCATTTTAAAAAATAAGCTTGATTTGTTTGTTCCTTCTGTTTTTTGTCCCTGTTTCTTCTTTCTGCCTTTTTGTTCCTTGAATTTTTTTTTTTTTTGAATTTATCTGCAGTGTTTTTTAGTGTATCTCTTTGTATACTTATCTTGGTGTTTTCTATGGACTATAAATATGTAACTCACAACCTCCTGGTGTCAGTATTTTACTACTTCTAGTGAAGTATAGAAAACTAATCTTGGTAGTGGCTGTGCCTCAGTGGGTAGGGCGCTGGCCCCATATACCGAGGGTGGCGGGTTTGAACCCGCCCCAGCCAAACTGCAACAAAAAATAGCCAGGCATTGTGGCAGTCACCTGTAGTCCCAGCTACTCGGGAGGCTGAGGCAAGAGAGTCGCCTGAGCCCAGGATTTGGAGGTTGCTATGAGCTGTGACTCCATGGCACTCTACCAAGTGCAATAAAGTGAGACTCTGTCTCTAGGAAAAAAAAAAAAAAGGAAAAGAAAACTAATCTTCATTTAGGTTCCTTTATCCTTTCCCCTTTAATAGTCTCTTAAATATTTTCTCTATATATATTGAGAACCACATCATAACATGTTATACCTTTTGATTAAATCATCAAAACTAATTTTTAAAACTCATGAGAATAATCTTTTAAATTTACTTATATTTTAGCTTTTCTATTGATTTTTCTCTATTTGTGATTTTTCAAGCTTCCTTATTTTACCATTTCCTATCTATTGGAAGAACTTTATTTAGCAGCTCTTTTACAGCAGTTGTATCAGCAACAAATTCTCTCACTTTTTCTTCATCTGAGAATGTCTTTATTTCACCATAATTCCTGAAGGGTATTATCATGGGATATAGAAGGATGGATTGACAGTTATTTTCTTTCAGCACTTGAAAAATGTGCCCCTTTCTTCTGACTTCCATGCTTTCAGATATGAAATCCATTGGTATTAAAATCATCATTCCTGTGAGTACTGTGTCATTTCTCTCTAGTTGCTTTCAAGATTTTTTTTGTCTTTATTTTTCTGAAGTTTGATCATGCTGTCTCTTGGTGTAGATTTCCTTGAGTTTTTCTTGTTTGGGGTTCCCTCAGCTTCTCGAATCTATAGGTTTTATGTGTCTTGCCAAATTTGGGAAATTTTCAGCCATTTTTTTTCTTTGATAGAATCAATCACTCTGTCAGTGGGACTAGAGTGCCATGACATCAGCCTAGCTCACAGCAACCTCAAACTCCTGGGTTCAAGTGATCCCCCTGCCTCAACCTCCCCAGTAATGGGACTACAGGCACCTGCCACCATGCCCAGCTAATTTTTCTATTTTTAGTAGAGACAGGGTCTCACTTTGCTCAGACTGGTCTCAAACTTCTGAGCTGAAGGGATCCTCCCACCTTGGCCTCCTAGAGTGCAAGGATTACAGGCATGAGCCATTTCACCTAGCCTTCAGCCATATTTTTTCAAGTACTTTTCAGACCCACTCTTTTTCTGGGACTCCTATGACATGTACAGTAGATCATTTATTGTAGTACCACAGATCCCTGACACTCTGTCCATCTCTTTTCATTCTATTTGCTATTGTTCAGATTGGATAATTTCTTTTTTTCTTCTTCTTTTTTTTTTTTTAGAGATAGAGTCTCACTTTGTCGTCCTTGATAGAGCGTTGTGGCATCACAGTTCACAGCAACCTCTAGCTCTTGGGCTTAGGCGAGTCTCTTGCCTCAGCCTCCCAAGTAGCTGGGACCACAGGCACCTGCCACAACGCCTGGCTATTTTTTTGTTGTAGTTGAACAACAACAGGGTTGGGGCAGGGTTTGAACCCACCACCCTCAGTATATGGGGCCAGTGCCCTACTCACTGAGCCACAGGTGCCACCCCAGATTAATTTCTACATGTATTTTCAGATTCATTATTATTTTACTCTGTCATCTCTATTTTGCAATTGAGCCCATTCAATGAGTTTTTCAAATTTTGGTTATATTTTATAGTTCTAAACTTTCCATTTGGTTCTTTTAAAATTTCTATTTCTTTGCTGAGAATTTGATTTTTCATTTGTTTCATGTGTGTTTATAATTGCTAGGTCAAACTTTTTTGATAACTGCTGAAAATCTGTCTCACATAATCTATTTTTTATTTTTATTTTTATTTTTTTTGAGACAGAGCTTCAAGCTGTCACCCTGGATAGAGTGCTGTGCCATCACAGCTCACAGCAACCTCCAATTCCTGGGCTCAAGCGAGTCTCTTGCCTCCACCTCCCAAGTAGCTGGGACTACAGGTGCCCGCCACAATGCCTGGCTATTTTTTGGTTGCAGCCGTCATTGTTGTTTGGCGGGCCCGGGCTGGATTCGAAACTGCCAGCTAGGGTGTACGTGGCTGGCGCCTTAGCCCGTTGAGCCACAGGCGCTGAGCCACATAATCTAAATATCTGTGTCATCTCAGTGTTAGTATTGGTCATTTGTCTTCTTATTTAAGTTGAAATGGCCCTGGTTGTGGTTTGACAGGTGCTCTTTTCATTGCCCTAGACACTTGAGCTATCACATTATGAATCTTGGAATCTTACTTAAATCTTCTATTTTATCGATAGACACTTAGGTTGATATAAAAAAAGAAATAAATCTTCTATTTCGGCAGGCTTCCACTGACACTATACTAGTGGAGGATGGGGTACACCACCTGGTCACTGTCAGGTCAGGGGCGGATAGTCAAGAAGTTCTAGCTTTCCACTAGGCCTCTGTTAACAGAAAGGGGGATATTTTTCTGTGGTGCTTGGGTTCTGTCTTTCTAGCCTGAACCTTTCCCTGTACTTTGACTAGAGATAACAGGCTTTTCTTAGGGCTTTTTTTGTTTGTGACCATTGGTGTTTCTGAAGTCTGCTGGCTTCTTCAGCACTCAGTTCCAGGGTGTAGAAGAGGGAAAAAGAAAACCCAGGGCCAGAATGTTTTCAGTTGTGCAGGTTCATAGTCAGTCTGCCTTCTTCTTTCCAACCTTATTAAATTTGGGATTTGTAGTTACACTTTGTACATAAGAAGTACACTTTGAATAAGAAGTACATCTACTACATCTTTTCAACTGGAAGTCAACCCATCTGGGGTTTTTATTGAACTAAATATACTAAAATTTGGCATGGTGGCTCTTTCTTTAGGCCAACGATTTTCAACGTCCCACAGGAACTGTATTAAAGGGCCGTGGCATTAGGTAGGTTGAGAACCACTGCTTTAGGCAAATCAACTGTACTAGCAGAATACTATAGATTCACAGAAAGGTCTCAAAGCATTCATAAAATTAGCTTTTCCTTAACACTTAGTGTGAATCTTTATTGCACATTTTTAATCATCTCGAAAGTGCTTCTTTCCCAGACTTTGCATCAGTAGTCCTGTTAGGCTGATGGACAGTTTCGCATTAGAAATTTGGTACACATCCAGATTCAGAAGTATCATAAGAAACTAGTGATAAAACTAGTGCAAACATCCCAGAGTTAGCCCACCCTCCACTGCTTGCAGATGGTAACATAAATAATATGTTTAAATGAAAGAAAAATATTCAGTTGCCACAATGGCAAAAAGCTGAACTCATTGCCTATATACAGCCTCAGTTTGTTTGATTTTGTACATATGAACCGGACACAAGAATGGTTGGTGCCTAAAGGTACAACTTCAACCCCAGCTCCTCCCCCGAGGTCCCTAAAAGCTCTATTCTTCTCAATAGGCACTCCACAGCAGTTGCTGATAAAGCACAGTCACACTGACAGAGGTGCCCCAGTTTTCCTGTCTTTACCCTCACCGAACACCTGTGGGGTCATTTTCTCCCTCTCTGTCTTCACAGTCTGGAATTGATGGAGACTGACTCGGTATATGAGTTTCCAGCAATGGATAACACAGCTTGGATAAGGAAGATTGTAGGTTTCATATTTAAGAAGCCTTACATCATCAGGGTTCAACAGACTTTCTGTTTATGGATTTCTGTGTTCTCAAGTTCAAAATATCTTTTGTTCCTTCTCTTCCAGGTCAGTCACCATGAACCGGATCACTCAGCATGTTGCCCCAGCAATGGAGAAGCAACACCGTGGAGGCAATCTGTCACACTGTCAGGGACTAGGATTTGACTTGCTACCAACTGCTGTGCAATTCTGCTGAGCAGGAATATCACAAGCTATTCACTAATGATGGGTGCATTGGTTGAGATGAAGTTTCCAGTAAGGAAATGGCAGTGCAATGTGGATATTTATGGCTATAAAAAAGAAAGAGCTTGAGTTCCCAGGCTGAACCTGCCTCTGCTGGAGCCATTTCAACAAGGCGTCCTCACAACAAAGAAGAGATGTGATTTGGTGCCATTTCACATCAGCAGGTGTCTGGACAAAAATATCAATGTGAATAAGGGCCAAGTGCAGTCCTGTCTATCTTGATTAAATTACTTAATATTGAATAAAGGTCTGGGTGGTATTGTTTTTAACCTGCTTCATCCAGCTTTCTTTTAAATAGCTCCCCTTTCCCTCTACCCAGAACTGATTTTAAAAAGTAATTCTTCTCCCTGGGGTGAGAGAACCCTAATGAACTGAAGCAAAGCAAAGTTTCATTTTTAAATTGTTCTAGCTGGTGTTTTTATAATTACACAATTAAATTATTCTGGAGTTATGTTAATGACAGGATTTGTTTTGTTTTGCTAGGATGCAGATTTTATGACATAGTTGAATTGCATGGTTCAATTCAACATAGACTAAAAGCTAGTCTATGTATGAAGTAAACTGTATATTGTGCCCAAGAATTTTAGCAATTATCTGTTAAGAACTAAACATTAAGCTGCAAGGTCAAATCCACTTGCCTCAGTCCTAACTACTTCATGTTGCCAGAACTTGGTGATAACCTTTTTCAGGATTCTACACGCAAAGCCTTTTCAAGACTGTTATAGGCTAGGAGGAGTCACAGGCAGAGATCAGGTTGTCAGTATTTCTTTTAACCCTAAAGCATATTAAAAAAAAAAATCTCAAAAATTTGTTGCCATGATTTTTACACTCTATTTTAAAACTGAATTTCTTCATGCATGCGAATCAGGGGCCAGCAAAAGCTTTTTCTATAAAGGACAAGATAGTAAATAGTCAAGGCATTATGGGACACATGAGCTCTGTCGCAGCTCCTCAGCTCTACCACTGTAGTGCAAAAACAGCTACAGACAATATAAACATTAGTAAAGATAGTATACATAGATAAAATTTATTTTCAAGAACACACAGTGGGCTGAATTTGGTTCAGTGGCAGGCTTTAGTTTGCCAACCCTTGGTCTGAAGGAAGCTGGAGAGGAATAGCTTCCACCCATAAAAGAACCTCTCATGGATTGAAACCAATATATAAACAATTACATATTCATATGAATGATAAAACACAAATATAGTCTAGCAAGGGGGCAGAGTGAAGAGCGAGAGGGGAGGGGGAAGGCGATTGGTGGGAGGAGGGAAGATAATTGGCAGGATCTCACCTAATGTGCCCAACACAAGGGCGTTCTGCATGCCCCCTGGGTCAGGGGCTCTTCTACACTTTAAGCTTTATCTTGTAAGTGAGAACAATGTAACCTAAAAATTTGTACCCTCCTATTAATTTGAAATTTAAAAAATACAGTAATGATAATGAGAAAAAAAAAAAAAAGAACCTCTGAGTGAGGGAAACAGGCTAGGAATAGTATACTGTAGCCTTCTACTAACAGACGATACTTTAAAATATGAAACAAGATTAGTTCAGCCAGTTAATTGTTTTATTTAGAGTCTTGTTAAAAAAAAAAAAAAAAAGCTTTGAGAAAATGTGTTAAATATCAGTAGAGGGCAGGAAAACACGTGGCTAGCTTTACAACAGCAATCTAAACATAGACACAAAGGCAAACACTGGGTAAAATGCTAGGGGGCCTACTGCAGTTTCCTTATTGCACATAAAGGTTGCAGATAACTCCAAGTCTTTAATTTTTCACAGTAATAACATACTTTAATGTTATTTTGTATAACATTGTTTATATAACATACTATAATGTTAATTTTATAAAACCAACAGTTTGCTACAATGAACACAAAATTCTCCCCAATTACAGTATGTAAGCTCTCTATAAAAAGTTCCCCAGAAGGTCACATCATTCTCTATTAAATCATCCTATTCTATTTAAAAAAATTCTTTATAGCTATTAAATGAATTTTGGTGCCCTTCCCATTTGACCATTTTAATTGACATAGTAAAACTACTCAAGTAAGAAGTACCAGATGTATTTTATGGAAAAAATAAAGACAACTTAAGATGAGCTGGCCCTACTATGAAGTCACACTGTGAATGAGTGATTTCAGTGGTAAATTCTAGATTTATTGACGTAACAGCCACATAACTGAAAATCATTTCTTTGTTTCTCCAAAGCCCACAACTAGAATAATCACAACAAAAGTCAGCCCCTGAATGTCCATCCGGGCAATTAGTCATCCAGTAATACCTGATTGTAACTTTAAGTGCCTTGGACAGCAGATGTCAAGTTCTTCATGCTGTTTCCAAGTTCTTTTCCATTTATCTCAGTTTCTCCAAGATACATAGGCCCAGACAATTTCCCACTGGCCAAGAATCAAGAGTTGACCATGACATTTGACAATTCTGTTAAGCCATTTTAAAAGGTGGCCCTCAGAATGAGAAGGCAACCTCTGCCTTGCACTTTCATTTCTGCTTTAGGCCTTTTCAAAAGGTGGTAGAGCAGGCAAGACCTTCCTTCTCATCTTCTCCAAGGCTCAGGTAGCATAAAACTGGCTGTCCATGTGTGCCATATGGGCCATGGTTATGGTATATACCCTGCTTACGAAAATAAAAGTAACATCAAAAACTTTGGTTTTGCTCTTTATAGTTTTTGCTAGCACTGGGTGACAAGATGTTTATTAATTAAAAAAATTAAAACTGGAAAAAATGGTTTAAGTCTTGTTTTGAAAGGACTGTCAACAGAGTCTACTTGTTTCTCCTAAACACTAGCATTGGTTCCTATGGTATTTCTCTGCATGTTGTAACTAGGTTTTAGTAAGGGAGAAGGTCTTTTCGGGTCTATCAAAGTGGTGAAAGCAGCATTCAGATGGATTGTTTCTAAACTACAACTCTTGGAAGCTAGATTCCTTCAATTTACTATATGAGAATGTAGCAACTACACTGGCAAGCCAGATTCTCACTTAAAGGACAACAGAAGGACCAGAACTCATGATACTAATCTAATGTACATGATGGAGTTGTTTCCCCACTAAGTCATCTACAGAGTCAACATCAGAAGGCAGGTGTTAAACTTGTCAAGTTCCTCACTTCTGAAGTGGAATAAGGACTCACGTACTTAAGAGATCAGCAGGGTGACTTTCCAGCACCTTCATTCCAGATTACCTTCTATAACAGATGGTAAAATCACCTTTCTGAGACACCTCTTAAAACTCAGGATAGGTATAAGGTAGGTTTCCAAGCAGATAACTTTCACCTCTGATGAGTTGCTCAATTGCCCTGCTATCAATGTTCCCTAACTGCATTGGTGGTGTTTTTACACTTGTAAATCATTTGGTTCACATTAAATATCTGACATGATTACATTAACTTCCATTATAGACAAAGACAGGGAGAGAGATGATTGGGGGTGGGTGATGTGAAACGGACCTCCATTTTAGAAGGAACTGTTAATTCTCTGCTGTCGATTGAAAAGTTCTGCTAGCTGAGATACTGTTTTGTGTTTTGAGATTTCATTTGTCAATCAAACTCCAGAGAACATTTTCAGGTCCAGAGAACACAACCTTAAGAGCTTCTTGCTGTTGCTTGATGAAACATTTGAAGCCACAGTGTGATTTCTGGCTCCAAGTCATCAATGCTTATCTGTCTGATCACCCCAGTAACTACCTGGGCTGGTCAGAGTCTTTATGCCCTTCCTGTGCTCCTTAGGAAGAAATGTAGCCTTATTTAAATTCAAAATTTCCTTCTCTAGGAGAGACAGTTTAGGTTTCCTGGTAATTTCCAAAAAGAGTCTAAATCTTATCTTTGTCAGGGCTATCCAAAGGTGTGCATCTCTTTAAATACTTGGTGCTATACTGACACCAACACCACTGAGTGGTGGCAAAATGACCACAACCTTCTACTCTGCTCTGCCAGTAAATGGGCTGACATTTACTCTGAGGACGCAAACATGTA
Source organism: Perodicticus potto (assembly GCA_963574655.1). Lineage (NCBI taxonomy): Eukaryota > Metazoa > Chordata > Mammalia > Primates > Lorisidae > Perodicticus > Perodicticus potto. The sequence goes on from CAUYRH010126290.1 coordinate 32,528, forward strand.
TTCATGCATGGGGATAGGAGAAAATAAACAGTTTGACTACAGAGGGAACTATTAACTTAATTCCAGGTTAAAAATTCCTGTTTAAAAGACAGTTGACCAGAAACCTTTACATTTGATTGGACAGTAGATCACTTAAGATAAAACCCCCCTTTTTTCACCCACAAATAAGAACAAAGATGACGGTTTTTAATTCTCCCTGTAAATGCCCTCAAGTTACCCTTCTCTCTCCTTGAAGGCTTTTTAAACGTGATCTTTTCAGTTGCACTTTATGGGGGCATATTCTTGAGTTCCGCAAATATTATCATGGAACTCTCTCACAGCTGCCAAGTCAGTATAATTGATTGACATGCAGTTCATGCCACATGATTAACAATCGAAAACAAATAAACAAACAAATAACCCCCTTAACTTGCCAGGCCATTCTTTTAAATAAGTTTCTAAATAGGGTCCACTATAAGCACCAGACTAAAAGCTATCAACCCTGCTGCACACTAGAACTCCTGAGGTTGGCAAAGCTCATCATGGATACCCAGGCCTCACCAGAAGCTATTGAATTCAAATCTCTTGAGAGTTTTTGCACTGATATACATATTTAAAAAACTGGCCAGGTGATGCTACCATGCTGCCAAGGTTGAGAAGCAGACTCTAGAACAGTGGTTCTCAACCTTCCTAATGCTGCAGCCCTTTAATACAGTTCCTGTGGGTTGTGACCCACAGGTTGAGAACCACTGCTCTAGAACATCTGAGTCTGCTAAAGTATCATCCTTTCAACCTGGAACAAGTATGTGTTTAAGATGACTTGGGTTTGCTCTTTCAGAAGAACTTTTCTTAGTTGGATGTACCATTGCTTAGCAGTTTTATGCCAGCCCGGCAGCAGATAGATGACCCTGTGTTGAATGGCGTGTGGGCTTTGTGGCACCCGACTTTTTTCCATGCAGTGTAGGTATTACGCTTCTAGATGTGAAACCATTTTGATGAATGGATTCACCTTCCCAGGATCCCTGGTAAGGTGAGGGTTATTCTGAACATCTTACAAACAAAAATTAGGACCATGAGTCAAAGTGACTTACTTTGATCCACTGAATATTTGTAACCAAATAAGAACTTGGAACACTTTCCTGGCCAAGGAACCCATACACCTATATATACCCTGAGGCTAGAGGCCTAGAGGAGGAGACGGGGAAAGACCGGGAGAGGAACAGAGAGAGCTTCTCTCTCCCTACTTGAAATCTCTCTCACTACCAGGAGCTTTGGTGTTTTCTGTATTCTTTTCTGTAAATCAATTCTGTCTTATCACGGACGGGGTGGGGGGGGGAACAATGTAATGAAGAATAATAAAATACATGTATTTAAAAAAAAATGTTTTTGAATACTCATGAATTAAATCAAAATATTTTTCTAAAATACTAGGGATTATTGCTCTGAAAAGGTTAAAATGCAACAGCATAATTTGACCCTGTTCTCTGCCTGTCCCCTCACAACTCACGCTTAGCTGCTCAGCAACAGAGTTCAGTGAAAGCTGTGCTGGACATCTCAAGAAAGACTTTATTCTTCCCGCAAATTTACTTTTCCATTTTTCTCCACTCTTTCTCCACAGTACTTTAGAAGCCTGAAGATACGCTCTTTTTTGCATTGTCCTTATATAGGATCCATGGCTCTTTGATAAAATACTACTTAAGCAAGGGCCATAAGCCACAGTCTTGAGGGAGAAATACTTTAGGACTGAGGCTTCTCCCTCCTGATGCCTACAGAAAATATTAATAAATTACTGCTTGGTTTTCTTTGCTACTAGAACATTTATTTTTTTTTTGGTTAGGAAAATGTCTTAACTAAACGCTGAAAAGGAAATCATGTACTCTCTTCTACTCTCCCAAATAAGTTATTGTTTTATATGTATTAACAATATCACACATTATAACATTACAAAAAATACCAAGTTGTATTGCTGTTATTATATAAGGCTTTGGAAATATATATACACACAGGCTTTAGAAGTATATACACACATATACATTTACGTATATAGTCATACATGTGCAAGTATTCAATATTCATTCATGTGTGTGTGCCTTTTCTTTCCAAGGTTGACTATTGTTTTAAATCAGAAACTGAACTCCTTTGTGATTTGCATTGCCCGTATCGTAAGTAAATAAGAGACCACCAGAGCCAATAGAAAAATAACTCAAGAGTAAAGTTGTTTCTATAAAAAAATTATATATGGATGTATATATATAAATATATTTACACACATACACACACTGTATATGTATGAAAAGGGAAGTTAAGATTTAATTATTTAAGTAGGTTAGAAATAAATGACTATAGGGACATTGTTTTTGTATTTTTATATTTTCTTACTACATTTGCATTGTAGTATATTTAAACATAATTGAGCATGAATTTTACAATTATAAGAAAAATGAACTCTGGTTATCAGAGAAAGTAAGAGAATATCAATTAAATTTTTCCTTGCAGTGCAGTTTATTTTTTTTTAAGTAGGGTATAAGAAATATATAACTCCTACTTCTATACTGTTTAAAAAAAAACCTTGTTTTTCTATAAAGAGTTTTTGAGGCAATTATAATATAATTATAAATTTACCCTATCAGCTTTGCTCGTTTTTTTTTTTTAACAATTTATTTCTCTATTTTATTCTTATTTTTTTATTCATTTAGGATTAATGTGAGGGTGCATATGATTAGGCCACATTATTTGCACTTGCAAGGTAAATGATGTATTTAAGAAAACAAAGAGAAAGTTTCCAGCACTTCCAAGGATAGTTGGAAATGGGTCCCTCTCAGTGGAGAGGGGAGAGAGACAGACGCAGAGGCCTGCGGGGGTAAAAATACCCTGTCCATTTGAAACTGGCCGCGAGTCTCTGCTGGCCTCTCTGCGCCTCCAGGCAGCATTGTCCTTTACTATTGGTCATTGATCTTCTCTTTCTATTGATCACAGGTTACCTAGGTTACCTCACACCCACATCCTTATGGGCCCTCCAGGCTTCCTGATTCAGCAGGCCTGGTGTTCCTCCTTCACCCCCAACTCCTGAAGCCCTTTCTTTGTGTGCTGCTCACCACAGATTATTTTTTTCTGTGAAATAATTCTATCATTGCTAGATGACTTTGTTTTCAAAACAACATTAATAGTTTTTTATCTGCCAGGTCCTCAACCGAATTTCAGAATCTTACCATTTATCTAAGTTGTAGAATGTTGCTAAAAAATGAAAATTTCAGTCTGTGAGATTCTAAAGATAATGCCTGTGTTAGAGTTCTCCAAAGAAATAAAATAAGTATGATGTGTGCGTTTGTGTGTATACACATATAGAGAGATTTATCAAAATCTTACATGATTATATGATTACAGAGGCTGACAAGTCCCGAGATCTTCAGTCATAAGGCTTGAGACCCATGAAGAGGTAGTATTTCTGTTTGTGCTCAAAGGAAGATAAAAACACTAATATTCCAGGTCAAAGGCAGTCAGACAGGGGAAGAGTCAGGCCTTTTGTCCAATTCAAACCTTCACCTGACTGAATGAGGCCTATTCACATTAATGGAGGGAAATCTTCTTAACTCAGTCTCTCAATCTAAATGTGAAACTCGCCTACAAACGCTTTCACAGAAACAATCAGAATAATGTTTGACGAAATATCTGGGCATTTAACGGTTAAGTGAACTTGGCATGTAAAAATTAACTATCCCAGTACCTGACTTCACATTTTAAAAATTCAAATGAAATGATACAAATTTTCAATAGCACTAGAAACTAGATGTGTTGATATCTGATGGTCTCTAAAAGAAATGTTTATTAATTAAACCAAGGAAGACATCTAGAGGAATATTAGTGGTGGCTTAAAACTATACAGAAGAAGACAAGATCCCTTTACTATTTAATCTACAGTTACTCTAGGGGCACAGAATGTAATTTATCAAAGAATGAAACTGTCTCCTACTAAATGAACATTACTTTTTGAAGCATATTTCCTGTATTATTATTATTAGGGCTTCTCTTTCTATAACCATTATAAGATTACATTTCTCAACAATGTTATACAAATAGTGTTGGACAATACACATAGTGTTACTACATTTTGACTAAGTAGAATGAGAGACAATTAGAAAGAGTCCTAGAAAAAAATACACTGTTCATGCAATATTGTTTTATACATTTATGCTTACTATGGAGAATATCTAGTTCTGAAAGCATAAATTATCTTGCATATAGCCTGAGCTAACATGTAATGTAATAGTGTTCTTTTTTTTTTTTAATAGTAGAGCTATTTCAAATAAATAACCACCAGATAAAAGAAATTAACTGCAACCTGTGAATGTTACTGAGACCTTGAGATAAGAAACTGATATTTCATGTTTACCTGGTGAATGAGAGATGCCAAGATGACATACCGAGGCGGCACTTGTGGCTCAAAGGAGTAGGGTACCAGCTCCATATGCCAGAGGTGGCAGGTTCAAACCCAGCCCTGGCCAAAAACTGCCAAGATGACATACCACTTGAGATTTACAAAATTAAACACACGCTCTCACACACATAAATAAAAGTTTAAAAACATTCACAAAGATTAACTAACAAAATGATTGCTTTTGAAATGAAAAGTCCTACTTCAAATTAAAGTTTTCAAACTAATAACTGAAGAATTTTTTTAAATTACATCTCTATGTTAATATCTAATGAAAACAATATTTTTAAATTTAGAATAAAAAAGAATGAAAATAATAAACCCACAAATCTAAGAAGCTCAATAAAAGTCAAGCACAGAAACACAAAGAAAAACATTTCAATTGAAGTGCTCAGAACCATTGATAAAAGCTTTAGAGGAGGTAGCTAGAAAAAAATAAGATATACTATAGGCAGATGACAAAAAATGAAATAAAATTCTCTGTGAATACAACAAATTGCTTAAAATAGGTCCCTCTTTTAAAAACTAACTAAATTGCATGATTTAGAGGGCATATAACATTCAAAGTATTTTCTATCGATGTTTGAGAGTTTATGTCTTGAAAATTGATAATATGACTATTTTATCTGAACAATTGTATTCACAAAAGAAATAACTAGTTCTATTGTGATTCCTAAATTAAATGAATCATTTGAAAATCTCAAATGTAATTTTAAGTGAGGAAAAATACATTGGCTGAGATATTCTATGTAAATGTTATGCACTTGATTCATTGTTCAAAGTTGGGTGTATAACAACCAATATTAAATAGAAGTAATCAAATAAAAAGACAGAAGTCAATTGATTCTTGCTGTCCTTATTTTGCCACACAGCGTTTCAATTCCTTCATGACATTTGTAGCTGATTTTTCAGATTACAATGACCATCGTGACCATTGAATATTTGTTTTCAGTGAAAAATGACTTTTTATTGATTTGTTTAAATGTGACCTTTATCTTTCTGACCAACATGAGAAAACAATTCTCATATCTCCTTAATTTACAGTAGTAACCTTAAGCATAATTCAAGGATTATATGTTATTCAGTTTATTTCAGATCACATTTAATTACAACTATAGAATGATTTATTTTTATTTTTTTAACAAAAAGTTTTTTAATCCCTTAAAACAATTATTTTCTTTTACAGGGTAGTTAGCAACCTAAACTCTTAGTACCCTCAAAGATCCAAAGAAAGCTTGAGGATATCTTTTTCTTTTCTTTTTTCTGTATCTGCCCCCCAGAGGATATCTTTTTTTTTTTTTTTTTTTTTTTTTTTTTGCATGGAGTGGAGAAGAGACTGAGCCCCTGGTTAAGATAACAAGGTCGGATCATTTGCTAGCCAGGTGTGGTGGTTGGGTGCCTGTAGTCCCAGCTACTTGGGAGCCCAAGGCAAGAGAATTGTTTAAGCCCAAGAGTTTGAGGTTGCTGTAAGATGTGATGCACACTCTACCCAGGGCAACTCTGTCTCAATAAATAAATAAATATGATTCTAGAAATTCTAAAACTTACAAGGAAGTAACACATGCATATATATGATCTAAGGATGGAATCATCTTCTTCGTGGCAATGATAACTCAAACATTTGTTGGTGAATTTAAGAAGAAATGTAAAAGTCTTACCTATTCAATTACACAAGAACCTAGAGTATGAACAGAGACAGAATAGTAATCACTAATTTATTTTCTTTGACTGAACCCGTCTACACTTTGTATTTACCTTTTACACCATGCAATCACCTATTTATAAATAGCACTCATTCTCATCTATGAGGACAAATGCAATGGTCTGACTAATCTATAATAATCTAGAATGAAATATAAATGAATTTAAACATGGAAGTAAAGCTTAGTTTATCATATAACCCCTACAGAATGCTTGTTACAAATTCATAAATTGAGATTTAATTTTTTAGGGTGGAAATTGAAATAAATGAGGAGGAGGAAGGAAAATAAAAATAGATTTTTAAATGACCATATTCTGTTATTTTTGGTAAATTCCATTGTTAAATGCAACTTTTGGAGTCTTTTACCTTCACATGTAATGTTATATATGAGAAAAATTTTCTATCTATAAAACCATAAAATAATTTTAATGTATGTATTATAATTGAAGTATTTTGAAGCACTCTATATGTTAGGCATCTCTGTTTTTATTTTTCTGCTTTTCTCCTTTACAAAGAATTTCCCTTCCAGCTGTTCCAAGTATAGTTTCTAAGAGGTTATTCTTTTATCTTTTGTTAATTCATCCATTTGGGCTCCTTTCACAAAATAGCATAGGCTTATAAAGTACAGAAATTTAGTTTTCACTGTTGTAGAAGATGGGACTTCCAAAATCTAGGGTGCACCAGATTTGATGTCTGGGGAGGGCTTCTGTTCTGATAATTGGCACTTTCTGACTGTGTCTTCACACGTGGAAGGGTCTATCATTAGTTCTCTGGGGTCTCTTTCATAGAGATGCTAAACCCATTCACAGGCACACCTCCTGTGAACTAATCACCTTCATAAAGCTCCACCACTTACATTATCACCATGGGGAGTAAGTTTTAGGGGAAAAATCAAAGTCTCAGGGCCAGCCCCACAGATCATTCATTTAGCACATTAATTGCTAATCTCCCATACCCAAAGACATGCAAATTATGTTCATGTCTAACACTTACAACTCAAGCCTCTCCAATTCTACACTGATAAGAATGACAGATTTGATTTACAAGTAACAGAATTGGAGACAAGACAGGATTTGATATTCTTCACCTACACAGGGATATCTACATACTGTGTTTTGCTTGTATAATGGGCACTTTTTGGCCAGATTTTTGGAGACAAAAATAAGGATTCACATTTTTACCCAGGTAGTACAACTGGGGAGCAGGACGTCCAGGAGGCCCCCTGAGGTCACTGAGCCCTCCCACCTAGACCACCAGCATGTGGGGTTCCAATCCAGGAGGATCCCGGATCCCATGGCAGCCGGCTTCAGCAACCTCTGCCTCGCATCACAGTCAAAGGAGAGCTTAGTGGCCGGACAGGTGAGGAGGGCTGCAGCTGTGCTGGGGGAGTGCCAAGGGCCAAGGCCCAGCTGCACTGAGGGGACACTCAGTCCTGGTCAGGCCTGAGGACTGACCCTCCAGTCTGCCTGCAGACGGAGCAGCCTCTGAAGCTCCCATGCCACCCACCATGCTCATGGCCATCTCAGCATGGCCCCCAATATATCAGGGAGGGAAAGGGCAGCCTTCACAGAGAGAGTGGCTGCAAGATGGCTGTGCAATCTGCACCATTAGCAGGGGAGTTAGCCCTCCTCAGAAGTGCTTCTCCCAGGGCAGAGAGGGCCACCTTCTCAAATTTTCCTGAAAATTTGGGCCAAAAATGTTTGCACATTAGACATAGGAGTACATTTTATAGAGCAAAATACAGTGATGAATGCTTCCTTTACTACCTTCTTTTATATAAAATGTAGTTTCTTGGCTCCAGGAGCATGTAACTACGACCTCATCAGCTTCCTTTCCGCCCCTCTCCTTTACCTTCCCTCTGTACACCTTTAAAATGTTGAAGGATCCAACCTCCCCTACTGCAAAACACCTACAACCTGCTGGCAGTTGTTTTTTCTGGGTGTGTCCTCAAAATCTTGACTTAATAAACCTTCCTTATTTTACTGATATTTTTGCATCAGTCATTGGATGTCACACAGCTATGAAGTAGTCTAGTGACATATTTCTACTTAATCAGTTGATGTTTGAGTTTTCTTGAGATCCTATCACCTCATCAAGCAACACATGGCCTTATTTAATAAGACTATGTTTATTGTTACAGACAATGCATTGAAAGTTCTCAAATTCCCTCTTTCTATATAGTCAAGCAGATACAACTTGTTGCATACATGTTTTCATGATAAAAAATAACTAGTGCTCAAGTTTGAGGGGTTGATAGTAGAAAGTACCATTTGTCACACATAGTTCATCTTAACCATGTAATTGAAGTGACTGTCTGAATTAATGTATTGGCTTTCTTTATCTGGAAGAAAAATAGACTTGTTATGTTTTGATGGCATGAGGTGATACTATAACTTGAAGCAAGGCACCCACTAACATTAGTTTCTATCCTCCCACGGACTGGGGGGTCTGGGTGCTGTCTTTCTTGATGTTTGCATTTCAGAGAGATGTTCTGGGTGCTTACAAAAGACATTCCTGCTTCATACAGTTAACAAAAGGCCAATCTAGTCTTCAAAAGGATTTATACGCACTTCAAAGAGGAGAAAGTATATACTTACAATTTTCTAAAGTAAGTACTCAAAGAAAAAAGAGGGGAGGAAAATTTCTTCTCTCATTTTCAGCAAAGAGAATTGAGCCTCTTGTTGTAACTTCTGTATGTCCTTACCACAGAAGAACAGTAGAATCAAGTGTTTGAGTTTTCTTAAGAACATTTTTTATGACAAGTTCCCATTATTTCTGTCAATGGAAAAGAAGACATGCTCTGTACAATAACTGAAGGAGGTTTATTCTGAACCAGCGTTGAGGACCATGACCCAGAGCCACATCCAAGAAGCCTTGAGCAAGGGGACTGGAAGTGGTGAGTCTACATATTGGTTCTATATGTTTTAGGGAAACAGGAATTACAGGTGAGATCCTAAATCAATAAGTGGAAAACATACATCAGTTTGACCCAAGAAGGTGGGAAATGTGGAATGGCAGCTATAGGTTATAGGTGAGATTAAAGATTCTTTAGCTGACAATTGGCTGAAAGAGTTAGCCTCTGTCTAGAAGACCAGGAGTCAGTGACAAGGAGTGCATAAGATAAAGGATGTGTTAATTAGAAACACGTACTAGACAGACTCAACTGGTTTGTCAGGTCTGTTGAGGGTCTATCTGCAGGTAGGTCTTACACAGCCTTGGGCCTGTTAGGGAGTCACAAAGGGCATCTCTCAGATGCGGAGGGGGCGTGATGAGGCCCCTCTGATCTCCTTTCACACGGCTAGCCCTCAAGTTTAGGGATCTTCTCAGCTCAGAGGGGGTCCAGTCAGTCAGTTGCTGAAGAGGTATCCTTAAGATTTTACTTTAGATCACGTTTACTATAAATCTTTTCTCCTGAAGTGTGCTGTGCTTTTTCAATTTTATTTTAGAATCTTTCACTTGGCTTTCTGCAAGGTAAAGACAGAATATATAAATATATACATTGATGTTTGATTTTAGCATGGTGAGAGATAATCTAATTAAAAAATTCAGACTGACATCTCAGAATTGCTTAGTGTTTGATCAGGACACATTAATCACGGATCACGTCAACCCTCTAGAACAGCGTATCTCGACCCATTATCGCACGGCACACTTAAAGTACGTTGACAACAAAAAAAAAAGAGAGCAAACTAGATTATATTCACTGTGATTTGAAATTCTTTCAAAAGTAATGTAATTAATGATCTTTAAAAATCTGGGGGACACACCTAAGATCCTCTCACAGCACACCAGGGTGCGGTGGCACAGCTGTTGGAAATCCCTTCTCCAGGGGGTCTCGAGAACCTTTCTGAATAGTGACCGTCCCTACAGGGCTGTCAATTATTAAAATAGAAATTGAGGAATAATTTATAGCATTCCAATATTCATTGATTTTATTTTTTGCATTTTAGGAGGAGGAGTTGAAGGAGTTAACATTTTTGGATACTTTTTCAAAATATTTTGTTGAATATACATGCACCTAAAATTATCTTTGACCAAAGAGTTGTGTGATTTTCTGTCTTCAGAAGTTGGTTTCTTCTAACTAAAGATTGTTCCAAAAGTCACCATAAATAGAAAAAATTATAATAATGTATATCTTGAAACATGTTCATCATAAGTGGGAGAGAAGACTGTGTGTGTGTATAGAATGAGGCAGCCAAGAGTCAGAGAGTATTTTGTAAAATTTGGTAAGGAATATTTTATAAATAAAAGGTACATTTAGCTATAATATCCCATTTTCTCTATGTACGGCTACTTTAGGGACACCTTGAAATAAGGTGGTATTAGGAATAGGATTCTCTTGAGTATGAATATTAGTAATTCCAAGCAGTAATAGGATAAAACAGCAGGAAAAGAGTTTTTTAGTATAATTCTCACTTTACTGGAAAAGACATTATTTTACTAGGTTCAAATTGTAGATACTTGTGGAATCCCCAGGGCTGAGATGATATGAAAGTATATTCCTTTATAAACACTACTTTTATGATTTTGTTAATACTTCCTATCAGTTGCCAAATACATACAGTATAAGTATATATTTTCAACCTGCTAAACGCAGTCTTCTTAAGATTTACAAGTTCTGACAAGTTCGCAAACTCATCTCAGAAAAACGGCTACATACCTCATTGCTGAATTTCACCACAATCATCTTCAACGTACTTCCTTTGGGAAACTGCACCGATGCCAGTTTCTAGTCCTCCCCTTCAAGGCAATTTTGGAACTCTTTTTCTGGAATGGCCATTAGAACTGTCATTGTATGAGTTCTGACAATTAAGTTTCCAAATTCATCCTAGAAAAAGTGCATTTAACGGTGGACTAGGCACTGATGTTGGGGAATAGCTTTCAAAGGGGTCTAGAGTGTAATTTAGCAATTAGTGTGTAGGTAAATCACTTTTCACTTCTCAAAACTAAACAACAATTTTTTTCCTTATTATGTCTTCCCTTTCACACAGATATACACTCTTGTGTTCCTTGCATAACAGTGCAATTCTGGGAGACAGAATCGATTGTTTAAAAAGGCTTGTGGTGTGTCAGACATGCTTTATGAAACCGAGTAAATTCATTAAACAACCATCCAAACACTTAAGAAAATATTAGGAGAAGAGCTTGGTGACATGTGAGGTGGCAGGGGTTTTGAATTTCTAATTTTTCTGAATTATTGATATTTCTTAACTTGCATATCCAGGAATTCTCATTGTAATGGCAGAAAGTTTATTTCAGTAGGCTACAGAAAGTGTGATAGGGATATAACACTTTAAGATTTATTTCACATCTTATTTCATTATAAGAAGTAAAGAAATGTTCTCTATCACCTCTTGATCAGTATTTTTACTTAAAGCTTTATTTTATCAATTGTTATTTTACTTTTGCTTTTATTATAATGGTATTTCCCTGTGTAGTCAGTCAATTTCTAGTTAGAAAGAAAAAAGGCTACACCAGATATTTTAATAGAGCAGATACAGGGAGCTAATTACAGTGAGGAAAACCAAAAGATCCTGTTGGGGAATTTGAGCAACAAGAGATTCAAACTACAGATGCTGCAAAGTACAATGGGAAGATTAAAAGGGCTAGGTGGTATCATCATGAATTGGGGCCGCCTAGTGCAGCCTTGATCCCTGGTAAAGGCTTGAAGCTGGAGCTGACACAATTATGTTAGAGATGCTGCCAAATAGGGAGGAAGAGAACAACTTGGCTTTTCTGTCTCTTGCTCTGCAATTTCCCAACAGCGCCTCCCTTGGCTGAAACTAGCAGGAGGAGGAATGTCAAGAGAATGTGGAGAATGCAGAGGCAGAGAATTGACATAAGACAGAAAGGCAAATCACCAGCCATGTCCTCTTCTGCCATTCTCCAGTTTCACTTTATTTTCTCCTCTCAAAATAGCATCCTGGTTAAGAACTCATGTTGTAGGTCAGTTGACCTGGAATCTACACTCTGCCACTTCTGGACTCTAACCTGGGGCAAGGGATTTCACCTGTCTTGGCTTCTATTAACTTATCTTCTAAGTGGGTGTGGTGAGGTGTACATTATAAGATTGCCTTATGAATGCAAAAGGATAATTCATATGAAATGCCTGGACCAGTGCTGGGCACACAGACAACTTGACATGTACCAGTGATTATTACTACTACCCTGGAAACATCAGGAAGAATCTGAGAGAAGACTCAGTTTATAGGAAGAACAGATTGGGAAACACCTTTGAACTCCAGGAAGGATTGAAGTCTCAATTATCTGTATGGCTTTTTGTGGTGTCTCTTAAACCTAGTCTAGTCTAGTATCGCAAGAGAATTACCTAGAAAGCTTGTTAAAATGCCTGTCTTGTGCAACATAGATGCCAAACATAAGTTAAAGAGGATGAAAGATTTAACAAGATTTCAGATCTTTTTTATGAACATAACTATTTGAGCCAACAGTGTCAACAGCAAGATCAGTAAACCATTCCCTCCTTTTTTTTTTTTCTTTTTTAAAATCTCCCATTTAGTGAATAAAAACCAGGTTGGAGTATTGGGTAATAAGTGATTGCATGGGCATTCCTTCTGGGATCTAAGCAACAGATTTTACTACCAATTCATCACAAATTTGGAAGCGGTTTATGTTTTATTTTGGTGCCTCTTATAAATTTTTTCTCCCTTTTGGTTATTTTCACTCTTACTGAAAACAACAAAAACAGCAATACCATATTTGTGCTTCTGTTAATATCCAAGAGAGTGATAAATTTGGTCAAGCTGACCTCACAATATCTTGGTAGGTTTTGCTGCCATTGTTTTTAATAGAACACTCTTTGGAAAACCAGACCTTCATTGCATTTTACATGAAGGCTCAAATATTATGGATTCAGCAAAATCTTTTGAAAAGTACTCAGATCAAATGGGTCTGCTGAATTGGTGGGATTCTTTCTCCTCTCCTTTCTATTATACAGCTTTTTCTTGCTTTTTAAAAAGGTTTTCTCACATGTCACATAAAATTTCACTTCATTAAGCTTCACACTTTAACACTGTTATTATTCAAAGTTAGTTTTTATAATTAAAATCTGGAAAAATTATAATGAAGAATGGCATATTTTCAGAAGTTCAAATAGTATCTGTTATCTGATGATGCAATGGTTTCTACTCAATCATAAACAGTGTTATTTTTGTTGTGTGTGGGGCAGGAATACAGACCATTTCATGATGGGTAAAACCAAACATAAGTGTAACAATTTACTCATGTTGTATCAATCATATCAGTCCAGCTTCAGGCAGAAGGCTAGTAAACAATGGCTGCACTTTATGTGTCATCCAAGTTGAATCAAATTTCATAATCGAAATTAGTTTTACAGACTACAGTCACTGAAATGACCTCCCAATCACAGTCAAATTTAAAATGTTATATATAGTGTGCATATTATGAGGGACTCCGGGAGACAAGTTATATTTAATTCTCAGGAGTTCCTCTATGATAACTTACCTTATTCCCTTTCTCTTCATTTCAAGTAAGTTAGGACTGATGGAGTTGTTTGAAGCTTATTCCCATTTTCAGGCCTACCTAGAATTTGACTTCCTGATGATGATGATGATGTGTGTGTGTGTGTGTGTGTGTGTGTGTGTGTGTGTGTCTGACCTCATGAATTATTGGCAACTCTCAGAACAGGTTTTCTTTAAGTATTTCTATCTGAGGTACTTAGTCTTTGACACAGACCATAGAAATTTCCAGGTAAAGAACAAGATTCACGTCTTTAGTTGCCCTAAAGATCATGATTGTGTTCTTCTGTTCTCTCTCTCTTATGCAATAACAAGGAAAATTCAGCAAACTTTCTCTTTCTAATGAATTTCACAAACCATGCTTAAATCACCACATCTCAATAACCTGTTCTCTTTCAAAGTATGCACACCATTTTTTAAAACATACTCCCAATATTCTCATCTCTTATTACCCAAGACAGTAGCTCAACTCCCTAGAAAACCTTTTGCATGAAATTTACATCTCCTTCTTCATCGTGGCCTCCCCTTTGTTCATATTAACAGAAGCATTGATGAATTTAAAGATACTTTTTAAACATGTTGACTCTCTCACCACTTAGGAATCTTATCTCTATTTCATTTGAACAGTTCTCATGTTGAAACAGTACAAAATATTTTTACATGTAATTATTCTGCTTTTAATATTTAAAGCAATCTGAATTTTTCTTTTTTTTTTAGTACAACTAAAAAGTCATTTTAATACTAAGCACACTATTTCTATACTCCTTTAAAAAACCCATTGGTTACTAACCTTTTAAAAATTAAGTGAAAATTTTTGACTGTTGTAAAGATTATCTACAATTGATATTAATTTACTGTTTTAATCTGTGTGCTGATATTTCATTCATAATTCCTAGATTGTAATGGCCTTTTCATGTCTAATGCTTACATACTGTTTGTTCCCAACATGTTTTCCTTCACCAAGAAAGGCCTTATGATTACTTTTAGTATGTATATGTCCCAAATATTCCTTGAGAAAATATTGAAATATGAGGTCCTCTATGATATATTTTATTTATTAAGTTTTCTTTCTGAGAAAGAGCCTTACTCTGTTATCCAGGCCAGAGTGCTGTGGCATCAGCCTAGGTCACAACAACGTCAAGCTTCTAGGCTCAAGCAATCCTTCTGCCTCACTTTCCTGAGTAGATGGGACTGTAGGCGCTCGGCACAGCACCTGGCTAATTTTTTTTTTTTTTTCTGTTTTTTAGAGATGGAATCTTGCTCTTGCTGAGGCTGGCCTCAAACTTCTGAGCTCAAGGGATCCACCATCTCAGCTTTGCAGAATGCTGTGATTACAGGCATGAGCTACCCTGCCCAGCCCTCCGCGATGTCTTAACAGGAAAGCACGTATTATTTACATTATTAGTAGTTGTAGTATGTTAGTGCATAGGTCAGAAAAAGAACCTAAAACAATGTGCTATTATAATGCTAAGAATGTTTCCTATCTCTGAGACTTCATAGGTATTCTCCTTGAATATGTAATTTCGTGTAAAGATAAATGAAACTTAAACCATGTGAAGAACATAAATCAATTATTTTTCTCTCCATTGCAACAATTTTCCCACACTTTTAGACCAAAATCAAATATCATTTGAACTCATGGTCAATTTGTCCCTCCTATAAAATAATTCTCTACACTGGGGTCAGAGTTATGGCTATAAAATTTAAGCATGTTTATACCATTACTTTAATAATTATAATCACAACTTTCAGCACTTGATTGATCCCACATTACTGAAGTATGGATTCCTACTTATTAATATAGTTTCAAAAGTGTTGAGGCTGTTTTATCTTATTGAACTCTTTTTCACTTCTTTTCCTCCTGTTTCTCTCTTGAATTCCACAGCTCCGTTTCTAGCATTACTCTTATAATTACTCCACAACCTTATGTGCTTTCTCTGCGGGCCTTGTCACTTGTTTTATTCTTAATCCACAACATTAGTTTCTATGCTTCCCGTAGTAATCCTTGTTTAACTCGCAAGTTTTTATTTTTTTTAAATCCCACATCTAGATATTCATTTTTGAGTCCATCCCTCACCCTATAAGCCGAAGCAGAGCACTGACAACGTGCTGCCTCTATTGTAAATGCCATCCTCTCAAACATTTGCTTATCTTCATTCTCTAATACGATATTTGTTCACTGAGCTGAGTTAACATACATTGCTTTTTCTTTACTGATTCTTTATCACCCCAAACAATTTTAGATACATAGTAATCATCCAGTTAATATTTACTTAATAAATAAATGCAGAACCATGGACAAATGTGTACAGTTCATGAAATTTCAGATTGTAGGCAAAGTTATAAATTTATACACAGTGTTGAAGTCTGTTTATGTTGCTACAAAGAAATACCCGAAGCTGGGTAATTTATGCAGAAAAGGGGTGTATTTTTCTTACCGTTCTGCAGTCTGTACAAGAAGCATGGAACCTTCACGTCTTGTGAAGGACTCAAACTGCTTCCACCCACAGCACCCAGCATGTGAAGAGATAAGAGGAAAGACAGGAACGCCGGGTCCTTTTTAGCAATAAGCTTTGTTGGGAACTAATAGAGTGTCAACTCAGTCATTACTGCAAGGATGACACCAAGCTAGTCATGAAGGATGCATCATATTGTGTTAACAAAGGCAGATCTGTTTTTCCAGATTTCACTCACAGCATCTTTTTCATTTTAAACATTTAGAAGTAAATCTAAAATTTTATTATTTTTTGTTTCCTAATACACGCAAGCATCTTACCATAACAATTAGCAGAAACAGAGTCCATCAAATCTTCATTCAAACAACAGGAGGACATTACTGTTTTCCAACTGGACTTTATTCATTTTCCAGTGGAAACATCAGAGATTTTACTTGTGACTATTACTACCAATCAAAGGACAACAGAAACAATCCAGGAGGAAAAGCTTCTGCCTGGGGAACCTTCCCAGGGAGGCTTTACGTGTAGATAAGAGGTTCCTTGTGTATGTTTCACAAAATCCTAGTTGCAGTGTGATACTTTAAAATTTGTTGCATCATTGGAAAATAGTATTTATCTGGTTGAAATTGAAAAATCCTGAGTTAAACAAAACTGAACTATTATCTATGCTACAAGATTTTTCTGAGATTTTCCTATGTTGCTAACCATTATGAAGAAACAAAGGCAATTTATTACAAAATACTAACCAAAATAATTAGACTACAATGTAATTTTTATTTTTATTTATTTATTTTATTTTATTTTATATTTTTGAAACAGAGTCTCACTCCATTGCCCTGGATTTGAGAGCTGTGGCATCATAACTCACAGCAACCTCGAATTCTTGGACTCAGCCTCCGCTGGGCCTACAGGCCCCTGACACAACGCCTGGCTAGTTTTTCTATTTTAAGTAGAGACAGGTCTGGCTCTTGGTCAGGTTGTTCTCCAACTCCTTAGCTCAGGCCGTCCACCCTCCTTCACCTCCTAACATTATAGGCATGAGCCACCCCCCTCAACCCACAGTGTACTTGTTAATAGGTATATTGATTATGCATCCTGCAAGAGCATTAAGAAAATTATTATTTTAGATAATAAGATTTATTTTATGGATACAAGAAAAGATATCATTTATTTAGTAGAGATGAACCTATTCCTTTGGAGTTTTCCATCAATAGAGTTGTGAGATATCAATAAAAGTATCGTAGCTTCTAAAGGCATCTTAATTAGAAACATTGTTTAGTGGGGAGTTTAAAGATTAGAAACAACACATGTCAGGTAATATTTATGTGGGAGCCATTAGCTTATAGGAGATAAGTAAACATGTTCATAGAGAGAATTATTAGGTAGTTGGGATAGAGGCCAAGGCCACAAAAAAATACAATAAGAGAGATCTGACACCAGACTGCTGAAAAACATCAATCTGTAAGAAACATAAGACAAAGGGTGTCAAAGAAGAACTTGCAAAGGTATGAGTCAGAGTGGTACACAAAATATGTGGAAACACACGGAAAAGGTAAGTTATATTTTATTATAGGGAAAAGTTTGATATAGTGACACAGGAAGGAGGGTGATAAATGAAAATAGAGAAATATCAAGAATATTTGTTCTCAATTATATTTGTGATTTTTCCAGTGTCTTTCTTAATTTATCAGAGAATTCCAACTTGTGTAGCATACATTTTCTTATTTAAACCACTTTTATGTATGTATCAAGTGCATACCATATGCTTATGAATTCATTAAACTATTTTAACTAATCAATTTATACAGAGTCACTTTCTATTATAATCGGGGTTAGTTAAACTGTAGTAGTAAATAATGTATTTATAAATACATTATATTACTATTTCATATTAATTTTTAATGTTAAGGTGCTCCTAAGGACTAGCACTGTTTTAGATTTTAAAGTTATCACTTTGAAAAAATTATCAATTTGTAAATTCTGAAGAATTGATCTACATGCACTTATCATCTCAATAACTATTGTCATGTCATTTTATCTGTAATTTTCATAATGTATATATTTATAATATAAGGATTCTATTTCTTTTCTTTTCCTTTTTGAGACAGAGTCTCACTGTGTTGCCCAGGCTAGAGTGCCATGGCGTCGGCCTCAGTCACCGCTATCTCAAACTGCTGGGTTCAAGCAATCCTCCTGTCTCAACCACCCGAGTAGCTAGGACAACAGACACCTGCCACAACTCCCAGATGATTTTTCTATTTAATATAGATGGATCCTCACTCTTGCTCAGGCTGGACTCGAACTCCTGAGCTCAAGCAATCCTCCCACCTCTGCCTGCCAGAGTGCTGGGATTACAGGCATAAGTCACTGTGCCTGGCCCTAAGGATTCTATTTTTACAAAATTAGCTGCCAGACTATTACTATTGCTTAATAATATAAAATGTTCAAAGCAATGAAATACTAATTACATATTTGAAATAAAATCTCAGATGTTCTTACTATATATTTTTGACATATATTTCAACTAAATATCATAAAATATTTCAAATTTACTCAATTGTTTCATAAATGAGTGCATGTTTTTTTTTACATATTTGCATTTATTTTTTGTTAACTTATTTAAGTTAAAATTGTTTTTATTTTCAATCAGGATCCTTAAAATGTAAGCACAGTATTAGGTTGAGATACCTCTGGAATTTCCTTTAATGTACGGATTTCCTCTTAATAGCTTTTTTTCTCCTTGTACATTTTCCTGAAGAAGTTAGAATATATTTTCTACAGTGTCCTCACAATCTGAATTTCTTTCTTCTTTTGCATAATCATATTGTAATTTAACTTATTCCAATTATTCCATATTTCACATCAAAATATATTATATATACATATTTATGCACATCATAAAATTTTTCTTGTAAAGTAGTGGACAGAGCAGCTATATTTCCTGTATAATGTAAAATGGCATTTAGACATTGATTTTTTTTCTAAGTTTGATCACCTTTAACTCTAGATGATGGTAGCCCCATCAGGAGTTATAAAGTAATTTATTTGGTCTTTTTGTGAGACAGTCAAATTCATTATTATTCATGTATTATTTCATTATGTGTTATAAAATTGTTACATTCTAGTTTTTTATCTCCTACTTAATTGTAAACTGTAATCATTCAGTCAAAAGAAATTTTTCCGGGTGGTGCCTGTGGCTCAGTGAGTAGGGCACTGGCCCCATATACCCAGGGTGGCAAGTTCAAACCCAGCCCTGGCCAAACTGCAACAACAAAATAAAAAAAAAATAAAAAAAAAGAAATTTTTCCATGGAACCAGCACATTGTACCCCATGATTGCATTATTGTACACAGCTATGATTTAATTTAAAAAAAGGAAGAAAAAAAAAGAAATTTTTTCTTATCTACATTTTTGTTATTTAAAGAACAGGTTGTGGAGAAAGAGCAAGATGAACACTGGATTTTTCAATGTGCTTATCATGTTTTTAAAATAAACTCATTTTTTTAAGTTTAGAGTTACAGAAATCTTGTGAAGATAGTGCAGAGATTTTTCATTATATACAAATTCAGTTTCCACTTTGCTTAACATTAGTACAATCCATTCATTATAATTAGTAAACTGATATGGATATATTATTAGCTAAGCTGTACATTGTCACCATCTGTATCTGAGGGTGTCATCTCCATGGATCCAGCCAACTACAAATGAAAACTATTCAAGGAAAAAAAAGACTAAAAAATGGAATACCACAATAAAATTATCAAAAGTTACAAACATAGTACAACAACTATTTTTATAGTGTTTACATTGTATTACCTATTATGTTACCTTGCAACAAATTAAAATATATTGGCAAATGTACTCAGGTCATATATCAATACTTAGGACATTTTGTATAAGAGACTTGAGTATTTGCAGATTCTGGTGCTACATGGGTCCTGAAACCAATTCTCCACAAATGCAGAGGGATCAATGCACTTTATTAGGGTTTGTTTTTACTTACTGTAGTTTTTCTGTTTCAAGGTCTAACCCAGACACCACATTCCCTTTACTGATCACATCTCATTAGGTTTAAGAATGTCCTGTGTTGGCTCGGCGCCTGTGGCTCAACAGGCTAAGGCGCCAACCCATATGCCTAAGCTGGCGGGTTCGAATCCAGCCCGGGCCCGCCAAACAACAATGACGGCTGCAACCACAAAAAATAGCGGGGCATTGTGGCGGGCGCCGTAGGTCCCAGCTACTTGGGTGGAGGCAGGAGACTCACTTGAGCCCAGAAATTGGAGGTTGCTGTGAGCTGTGATGCCACAGCACTCTATCCAGGGTGACACCCTGAGGCTCTGTCTCAAAAAAAAAGAAGAATTTCCCTGTGTTTTTCATGACTCTTTCCCCTCCTTCTCCTCCTTCCCTCTCTTCCCCACGGCCCCTGTTCCTCTTCCTCCTCACCGCCTTCTTCTCCTTGCCTTGCCTTATTACATCTTATATTCCATCAGGAATTCCTTTGACTCCTATTGTTATTCAAATTTTCACACAATACAGTTCACTTTGTGTGTAATGTTAACAGATTTTGGCCAAAACTGTGTTCTGCATCACAGCATTACAGAGCCTAACTTCCACACCCGAAAACTTTTCTTAGGCTTGCCCCGTTCAACCTTCGTTGTTCTATCTCCAAACCCTTGGTAACCACTGATTTTTAAACTATTTCTAGTTTTGCTTTTTTAAGAATATCACATAACGCAAATCATATACTACTTGCAATTTTTAGCCTGGTTAAAACAATGTTTACCTTTGTAGTAAACTACCAAATGTCTTTAAAAATAGTTTCTCACTTTGCATTCCTTTTTTTTTTTTTTCTTTGTGGAGACCTAGTCTCACTTTATCACCCTCAGTAGAGTGCTGTGGCATCACACAGCTCACAACAGCAACCTCAAACTCCTGGGCTTAGGCGATTCTCTTGCCTCAGCCTCCTGAGTAGTTGGGGCTACAGGCACCCGCCACAACGCCTGGCTATTTTTTGTTGTTGTTGCAGTTTGGCTCCCTGGGTTCAAATCCACCACCCTTGGTACATGGGCCTGGTGCCCTATTCACTGAGCTATAGGAGCCACCCATCACTTTGCATTTCTACCAGCAGTGAAAGATATTTTTTCTTGCACTGTGTCCCCATCGTCTTTTAATTACTTTATCTTTTGATTCTTGTATGTTAGCCATTAAAATGCATGTATTGAGGTATCTCTGTTTTATTTGCAATTCCCTATTAATAAATGATGATTAAGCATCATTTCATATGTTGATTTTCCATTTACATATCTTATTAGGTAAAGTACCTGTTTGGAACTTTTGTCTATGTTTAATCATATTGATTATTTTCTTATCGTTGATTTTTTAAATTTTTGAGCTTTAAAACTTCTTTATGTATTTTGGAAATAGGTCCTTTATCAGAAATGTGCTTTCCAAATACTTTTCCTTAACCTGGGCTGTTATTTTATTTTTGCATGTCTTACAGTAGAACAGTTTTATGTTAGTATGGCCAAAAATAGCAATTTTTTTTCATGGATTGTGCTTGTGATATTGTATTTTAAAATCCATTGCAAAACCCACAGCTACCTAAATATCCTCCTAAGTTTCTTTCTAGAAATGTTTATAGTTTTGTGCTTTTTAAATTTAGATGTATAATCAATTTTAATTATTTTTTGTGAAAAACATGTGCTGGAGTCACTTTTTGTTGTTGTTTGCTTACAGATATCCAGTTGTTCCAGCACCACTTGTTGAAAAGATTATTCTTTTTCCATTGAGTTGCCTTTGAGTCTTTTTCAAATTCTAGTTGAACATATTTGTGTGGGTCTATTTGAGTCCATTTTGTTATATGTTGAGTCTTTTACAAATATTATAATGACTTGATTGCTATAACTTTATAGTAAATCTTCAAATTGGATAGGATGAACCTTCTAACTCTTCTTTTTTAGTAATGTGTTGGCTCTTCTAAGTACCTTAGAGGCAAAGCTTGAGTGATGGACTGAGGGGGACACTGGGGTTCTATAAAAATTGGCAGAGGAGGCAAAGTGATTTAGAATTAATCTGCATATGCTCTACACCTTTGAAAGCGGTCTGGAAGCCCTTAGATGGCCTCATGGCACTCGGGTAGGTAGAAAAGACATAACTATAAGTTAATTAATTTGAATATACCTTTACCTTCATGGTCTCATTGCAATTAAAAATAAATATCCACGTACTTGTGGTGTCTAACTGTGGTTTCAATTGGTTGCTTTGCACAAGATACAAGTAAACAAGAGAATATGGAAATCATGGCATAAGAAGTTTAACCCATAAAGGGAAGAAATTTTTCATATAGTAACTCATAATTTTGGGGAGTTGAGGGGCAGAGTCTCACTCTTTTGCCACAGCATCAGCCTAGTTCGCAACAATCTCAAACTCCTGGGTTCAAGTGATCCTGAATAGCTGGGAATACATGGACCTATTACAATGCCCAGATAACTTTTCTATTTTTAGTAGAGACAGGTGTCTTGCTCTTGCTCAGGCTGGTCTTGAACTCTTGAGCTCAAGTGATCCTCCTGCCTCAGTCTCCCAAGTACCTGGGACAACAGGGGCTCACCACTATACCTGGCCAATTTTTGTATTTTTAGTAGAGAGGAAGCTTTGCTTTTGCTCAGGCTGGTCTTGAACTCCCAAACTCAAGTGATCCTCCAACCTTGGCCTCTCAGAGTGCTAGGATTATAGGTGTGAACCAATACGCCTGCCCGAAACTCTTAAATGAACAAGAAAATTTTCCTACCACAAACTGCAAAATTATCTAGTAAATATGCTTTGTTTGTTGGGAGTTTTCTTAGGGAAGGGTAGTAGCCGAAGTATTTTCTTTCTTTCTTTTTTTTTTTTTTTTTTGCATTTTTTTGGCCGGGGGCAGATTTTGACCTGCCACCTCCAGTATATGGGGCCAGTGCCCTACTCCTTGAGCCACAGGCGCCTCCTGAAAGTATTTTCTTAAAAAAATCAGTTCAGCATGAACACTGACCCAGCCTGGGTCTATTGATCCCTACTTGCTAGGCTTCAGCCCCAGCTCTCTCTTTCAAAACAGATGTGAGGGAGAAATTTGAATCCTTCCACCTCTTTAAAAACGTGATATTATCAGTAATTCAATTGCTTTTAAGTGCCAACCCAAAGAGAAATTATCTTG
Source organism: Perodicticus potto (assembly GCA_963574655.1). Lineage (NCBI taxonomy): Eukaryota > Metazoa > Chordata > Mammalia > Primates > Lorisidae > Perodicticus > Perodicticus potto. Next base: position 55,779 of record CAUYRH010126290.1, read on the forward strand.
AATTCTGATCTTACATATCTCTGATCTTTAAAACGATTTTTCTAAGTTCCTTCAGTTTCTTTTTTCACAAAGTGGAACTGATGGATATATTTTGTGTTTACTGAGCCTCTTTTCACCACTTAGAAACTTAAAAGGAATTTCTGTCAAAAGGAAAAACGATTTACTTCATTTGATATGACTGTTATATCCATCATAAAATTAGCTTATAGTAATTCAGCTCTTAAAAAGATCTTCTAAAAGAATCTTGGTAAGTTGACAAGACTATTTTGGCCGTTTTGTTTCTTTAAGAATTACACTGATTTGTTAGTTTTTCTCCAAAATGTTCAGGAAACTTGAAAAAATAAAAATACTTAATGACAAATTCAATCTGTATGAGAATGAATAGCACTCGAATTCTAGACAGATAAAACTAGACTCCAAGTTGTTAGAATTTTAGCTCATACTATCAATCTACATTTTTGAGATCATTATTTCGGGAAAGGATGGCATTATTAAGGAGATTTTTTAGGCAGACTAGAAATGTACACTCTACTAAATAAACCAGAAGTTACTAAGTCCCTACCACACACATTTTTTCTTTTAAATTTCAATAAATTTAGGAAATACAAGTGTTTTATTCTTTTATTATTACTTGGATGAATTTTCGTAGTGCTGAAGGTGGGGCTTTTATTCTACTCATCTTTGGAATGGTGTACATTGTACCCAGGAGGTAACTTTGATCCCTCTTCCCCCTCCCACACCCTCCCTGCTGAGTCTCTGGTGTCCATTATACCGCTCTGCATGGCCACACCAGCCTATCAGGAGGCTTCCAGTTCCATATATGTTGCAGTGAAAGACATTATTTCATTCTGTTTCATGGCTGAGTCGTGTATTCCATGCTGTATACACATCACATTTTCTTTATCCAATCATTACTTGATGGGCATTACATCATTATAGGCTTTATAATTATTAATTATGATTCTATAAAGGTAAGACTGCATTTGTCTTTTAGATCTAACAACTTCTTTTCCTTTCATAGATCCCTGTGGTGGGATTGCTAGATTGAATTGTAGGTCTACTTTTAGTTCTTTGAATAATCTCCATACTGTTTACCTCAGAGGCTATAAAGATTTACATTTCCATCCGCTACAGGGCATAAGTGTTTTGCCACATCTGAACCACCATCTATTATTTTTTGTCTTTTTTAAGATGGCCATTCTGACAGGGGCAAGGTGGTATTAATTTGCATTCAGTCAGCATTTCCTGACGATTAGTAATGTTGAGCATTTCTCATATGTTTGCTGGCTATTTGCATAGTCTTCTTCTGAAAAAAATGTATGATCATCTCCTTTTTGCTTGATGATTTGTCTGAATTCCTTGTCAATTCTAGATGTTAGTCTTCTGTTGGCTATATATAGTTGGTGAATATTCTCTAACATGCAGATTATAACGATAGATGACTAGGAGGTTATCACAAAAGTGTACATGCCTGCACGTAATTCCAGAAAGATAAGAATTTTCCATGTGCAGGAAATGCCTATGTAATTTATTTCAACATAAAAAATGATTTCCGAAATTTCTCTACTACTTCAGTAAAAGCAAAACTAAATCAAGCACAACTAAGCCATTAAGAATTATCTGTAAGTTTTACCAGTTTTTAAATATATTTTATGGGTGCCACAGTGATTCTTAAGTCCTATTTAGTGATGAGAGTATGATCCAAAGAGAACCAATCTGAAATTTTCCATTTAAATATTTCTGATACTGTTGAACTAAGAATAAATCATAACAAAAATCCCTCAACATGAAAGTACATTTATCTAATAAAAATATCCATGGAAGAATTAAATAAAATTAATTCTATAATTCATCTCCAAAATATGACATCTTCGTGAGCTTAGTTAAAAATTATACAGTTCAATGAATCTGGTTATTTGCTGTCATGTGTAATCACCCTGGTAGTCAAAACAAAAACAAAAACAACCCCCCCCAAAAAAAACCAATTTAATCTTGGTTACCTTCTTTTTTATCTGATTAATGTATTATCTCATAAATGCCAGCAAAATACTATTTTTGCCCCATATATGACTCTTTGCAATGGACTTGATGAGAGAAAAGCAAACATTAGACATATAGTTTAATGAATTTGTTATGTAATTGTAGTAAAACAATATAGAGACTTCTTTTAATTGATTACAGCGAAATATCCTTCTGACTCCACAATTTAATGATGGCAAATAGGATCTGTGCACTCCCTTAAGTCAACCAAAAAATATTATTTGATAAGTACAGTGAGAAATTTAAGATTAGATAATCTGCCCTAAAGAAGTTTAACAGTAAAAAGTGAAGCTGGCAATGTGGGATTAAGTGCTACAGGGTGATAAATCCAGCCCCAGGGCAAAACAATACCTGCGGTACTTCAGGCAATTATAAAGGCTTTACTGGCAAGGCAGACCTGATGGGGAAAATCGTCCCTTCTCACACACATGGGGGACATGGCCAGTTCATCGCAGTCTCTGAAGGCAGTTACAGTAAAGGACGGGGGTTTCGCTGGCCAGCAGTGTCCTTATGCAAATCTGTGTTTGGAGTTAGGTGCCTTCACTGAGAGTCTATGGGGCCATCAGCCCAGGCTTCCTCGGGCACCTCTGTCAAGACTTCTTTATAGGAAAAAAGAAGGAAGAACTTGAGGACACTTTCTCTCAGTCCTTGCTCAGCTCTTTTCCACTGCTATCCCTTTCTCCCCCCTCTCTATCCACCCCTGCACAGGCCCTAAAATTCCAATATCCTTTTGTTTTAGCTTTCCTCTGCAGTGAATTTACCCCAGGTCTTTTCTGCCTGTCCTGATCTACCAAACCCCAGACTTCTTGGGGAAAAATAGAGCAGGGGACGATTAGCACTTTCTCCACTCTATCCCGTCACATGGTGAGTTTACAAGTTTTGAATGTCACTTTCATTTTGGCTTGTCTTTCACAGCTTCTCTGATATCCCAGGACCTCAGTTCTCCTTCAAGTTCAGCAAGAAAAGTCAGGGAAAATGCAGGAAGTGGGAGGGAAGTGGCATATAAAGGATACCTATGTGGGGGTCCTGAGTGAAAGGCAGGGATTAAAGCTCAGAAATCCAAACAGACATTAAGGAGACAGCAAGAATGTGAATCTGGCTCAAATGACAGTTTTCAGACCAAGAAACCAAGTGGGCACATTTTATATTGAAACTAGAATTTAATAAAATAGAATTAGTTTTTAATCCTCTGCAGACAATGAGAAAGTTATGATATGTTTGAGCAAAAGAGTAATGTAATAAAATTTGGGGTTTGGAAGTGCTTCGTCTTCGCTATCTGGCCACCTAACCAAACATTTATTGAGGATACGTTCTTAAACATATGTGCAAGATATCAAAGTGTCTTTCCCTAGCTCAAGATCTAGGGGCTGATATGTCTTTAAACAAATTCTGAAAGTTATCCAACAATGTAACTTAACAGAGACACTTTAACAATACTATGGAGAAATACAGGCATAAGTGAATAACTCAGGAGATCTCATGAAGTGGGTGATGCCTAAGCTGAATTTTAAAAATGTGTAGATCATGGCCATAGGGCAAGTACCTGTGAAAAAGATCCCATAAACCAAAAATTGCGTTTTATATCAGATATTTTCTAAACTTTCTTATATCCTTTGGAAAATTCTACCTTTTGAAAACTTCTATCTTTTGAAGAATGACATTTGTCTTGCTATGCTGTATAGGGAATATACTGCCAACTAATAAAGGGCTATGCTGCCAACCAATAAAAGTGTTTCTAACTCCTCTAAACAAATGTCATTATTAACAATGACTCTTTGTATTTATAAAGTTCTGGTTAGTTGTTTTAAAAAAGCATAAATGATACTTTATACTCTCACCGAGTTTATCTCTCTTGCTTAACTTTTGATCAAATGTAATAGGTATATTTCATTTTTTTCTTTTTTGGAGGCAGAGTCTTGCTTTATCGCCCTTGGTAGAGTGCCGTGGCGTCACAAAGCTCACAGCAATGCCCAGCTCCTGGACTTAGGTGATTCTCTTGGCTCAGCCTCCCGAGTAGCTGGGACTACAGGCACCCACCACAACGCCCGACTATTTTTCTGTTTTTGCAGTTTGGCCAAGGCCGGATTTGAACCCGCCACCTTCGGTATATGGGGCCGGCACCCCACTCACTGAGCCACAGGCACCACCCTGGGTATATTTCATTTTTAACAATCCAGGTTATAGCTGAAACTATCTCTTATTAAACAATTGTACTAGTTCTTAATTTAAAAACCTGATAAGGCACGAAATAATTTAAAATTATATTTACACATTGTTAACATTGCATTTAACATAAACCATGTGTGATAAATATTCATTTGTCAAGTATTTGTGGTGATTATCTTTTCCACTATGTATGGCATTGCTGATTGGAGTTTAACTTTGCCTTCTAAATTTTCATTGTAACCTAGATGTTTCTGGTTGTGGTTTCTCTAAAGAAATATGAAAATTCTGAGGACAGTTTTTCCAGTTTCATTCTAGATGTTTGTGATTAACTTTCAAACAGGAAACTATTATCTTTTCACATCTAATTTAACAATAAATCTTTGAATGGTTCACCTTTGTCAAGTATTTATAAATCATTTAAATTATTTTTCCTAACCACTATTTATTTTGAACTCATTTCATTGATTTATGTATTATTTAAATTAATTTCATAATTACCATAGTAATTGCAAGTGGCATAAAAAGGATTAGAAAGAAAACAAACTGCTTTTGATGAGACAACTTACAATGCATAAAATGTGTGTTTATATACAAGAATGTAGTTTAGTCATGATTTAGCAAGCTATAAGTACTCTCCAGTACCTTCCTTATAGACAGAAAGGTCATCGGTAAATCTGAGTACGTGGATTAGACAGGTTTCCCTATGAGTCGCCACTATATTTATCATTATGTTCCAAACTCTCATCTCTTCACCTTTGCACGTGTTTCTCCCTCTGCTGTAATGCCTGTCCACCTATCACCCCGGGAAATCACTACTCATATCTTAAGACTCCAGGAGAAGTAATTTTATTGGAAATTATATTCAAATTATTTTTTACTGAAAAGAGGCAGGCAGCCCTACATGTGTGTTCTCAGACGTCTCTGTCTCTCTGAGCCACTTTTGTTCTTTTTTTACACAACTATTGATCATATCTAACAATAATTGATCACCTTATTATTACTTGGTAGACCTTGTTGTCAGCAATTTACCAGTATTAACTTATTTAATCATCTTAACACCCTGTGAGAACGGTACTATTATTTTCCCCACTTTATAATTGTGAAAAAAGTATGTAAAGTGTGAGTGATGTGTATAAAGCAATGTAGTTATTAGACTGGTGTTAGAACTGAAACTTGAGCATCAGGGATTCAGAAATCATATTTTTAGAGTCTGTGCCAGTGTCTCAATCAGAAAACGTTACAGTTCTTTGGTGCTCACAATAAGCAGTTGTTCAAATCACTATTCTGACTTTTTCCTATTTCTAACCTTAACGTTGAGCACAATATCTGGCAAATGATACTAACCATCACATCGTTTCTTGAATAAATGAATGAGAGTTCAAATAGAAATACTTTTTAGCTGGCTGTTTAACTGTATAAGACACCTTTTAAAGCAAGGATGTTGAATGCTACATGCTTCTCACATCCTAGCTCCTCTCTGGCTTTAAAGATCTATTGAAGTTTATTTTTCTCTTCAGAATAGTAGCAATATTATTTGGTATTTGATTGTGCTTTCTCATTATATTAATAAATCATGGACTCTGAAAATTGATAGACCATTGAATGAAATGATCATCCAAATGATTTCTTTTCTTTTCTATCTTTCTATGAATAAAGTTGAAAGCACTGGTTGTCTGAGTTCATAAAATTTCCACTAGATGGATAGGTTAGAGAAACTCCGTAGAATCAATGTCATACAAACCATGTGGGTTGATGGATTTTTTCACATCAATCTGTCATCTTGTCTGTGCTGTTACATTATATTTGCTGCCTCAACAGTGACTCAAATTGTTATTTTTTACAGCTGATGTCCAACTGCAAAACAACGTAGTATATTTTTGACCACCCATTTAACTGTTTATTGATATCTAAAGACTTTAGTTCTTCTTCATCAGTATAAGTCTAAAAATTGTCTAGATTTTTATGAAGTGGGACACAATTAAGATCACATCTACACATAGGAAGTCAGGGTTGACCTAATTGATGTACCATTTTCTGTGTTTTCAATTATGTCTTTGTGCCAGCTGTCACTCGGCATAAAGTAATGACATTTTATGATGACTGTTTCCTGGTTTTAAATGAGAGTCAACTCTAGACGATGAGTTTCTTATTTGTATAAAGCATTTGTGACCACAAAGAGTCACACATATTCAGAAATACCCCATTAAAAACACAATTTTCCACAAATCTGAGGCATCCTGAGTTCTGAGGTGTTCATTCACACTCTGAGAGAGATGTTTGCACTTAATGTAAACATAATAAAAATGTCACTTTCTTGGCATTATTATTATTAATATTGCTTAATATTTTGATGCAGTAATCGTCTGTATTCTTTTCTGAAAGTATTTATCTTCGTTCATTCTTTCCATGGTTTTTGTTTGTAGTCCTTATCTTAAACATTGTTACTAAATTTTAAGCCTTTTAAATTCTGTGAAGGCAAAAAGTGGAAACCTAATAAACACAAGTATATGTAAAAAAAAAAAAAGAAAGAAAAAATCTAGTCACATTTTAAATAAGAGTCATAAACTTTTTTCTGTGACCATTAATTATTTATGTGAGATTTTAGGCTCAAAAGAGCCAAGGATGATTCTCACCAGACTCTTTAATGACAATTGCTTCGAATTCTTGATAGTTGTCATCAGCTAGAATTTTTACAAACAAGTAAAAAAGTTTGAATTCATTTTAATGACCATTTGCAACAGTTTAATTTAATTTAATAAACTTGAGGATTCCTTTTATGATGTCGAAATAGTCAATGGTAACATTTCATGTGAAAGTGGTTAGATTAGCTTCCAGTCTTTTTCACATCAGGCACTTCGGAGTAACGAGGAAGTTCTGCTAGAGTTGTCACTTAGAGTTGCAGCTAAGAAGGTGCCCACCGAGCTTTCCCACTCCTCACCCCATTCCCATTAACAGTGCAATCGAGGGGCTTTGAGCAGATCTTACTTTTTAAAGGAGTCACAGGGTACTATCATCAGAATATACCATACAGAGACAAAGGTAGCTGGAGGGAGACCGGGCAAACTTTGCTAATAAGATACAAAAAAAGTGAGAGATAAAAGACAATTGATTTTGGTTTTTGAGATGTGAAGTCACTTGTGCAAATTCAGAGAAAACAAATTTGGATCTCAACCTAAGACTGCGCTCCTAACTCCCAAATCCAATCACACCATAATATTTATTATACACTCCAGTGCTTCTATTAGGATAATTCACTGTTGACTGCTATTTAACATTTAAAAACAGGCACCTTTTTTTTTTTTTTTTTTGAGACAGAGCCTCAAGCTGTCACCCTGGGTAGAGTGCTGTGGCATCCCAGCTCACAGCAACCTCCAATTCCTGGGCTCAAGCGAGTCTCTTCTCCACCTCCCAAGTAGCTGGGACTACAGGCGCCTGCCACAATGCCCGGCCATTTTTTGGTTGCAGCCATCATTGTTGTTTGGCGGCCCAGGCTGGATTCGAACCCGCCAGCTCAGGTGTACATGGCTGGCGCCTTAGCCGCTTGAGCCACAGGTGCCCAGCCTAAAAACAGGCAGCTTTTAAATGCTGCATCAAAGTCTTGGTTGATCTTTTAAATCATGAGCTGCACTTCTCTGTCATGTTTCTTTGTTTGTACTTTCCCAGGTGTAGCTAGGTAATAGAGGTCATCTTGCCTTATCTGTAGCCCCAGTGAATTCTGAGAGGCAGCCGTAACTCAGGACGGTGCTGTGTCAGTGTGCACCATAAGTATAGATAATCTAAATTGTGCCAAGCATCGTGCTAAGATAGTGTACTAATGATTCAATGGGAAAAAGAAAGCCCAGAAAATAGGAAAAAAGGGTTGCTATGTATCATGTGATTATAAAGGATGATACCATGAACTACCCGAGGGGACCATGAAAGGCTTCCCAATGAAGTGCCATTTGAGCTGGGTTTTAACAGGTACACAGGCGTACGTATGTACATGTGTATCAGAATAAGCTGAGTTCTGGCCATTCGGTGAGATAATGGCATGATACGGTAGAAAGAACAATGGGCAGGAAAGCCGCGCTCGCGTTGACTTGTCCAGGCAAACCTCACTCTATGCACCAAGTCTAATGGTGCCAGTTTGTAAACACCTGCGCTCACTTTGTGTGTCTTTGTCACATTTTGGTAATTATCCTAAGATTTCAAAATTTTTCATTGTTACTGTATCTGTTATGGTGCTCTGTGATCAGTGATCTTTGATGTTACTATTATAATTGTTTTGGGCACCAGAAAATTATGACTATATAAGAAGGCAAACTGACCTGACAAATGTGATGTGTGTTCTAACTCCACGGCCTGGCCATCCATTGTCTCCCTTCCTCTCCTCAGGTCTCCTTATTTTCAGAGACAAGACAATTTTGATGTTGGGCTATTTAATAACCCTACATTGACCTCTGAGTGTTCACATGAAAGGAAGAATTGCATGCCTCTCATTTTAAATCAAAAGCTAAAAGGGGCTCGGTGTCTGTAGCAAGTGGTTATGGGACCAGTCACATACACCGAGGCTGACAGGTTCGATTCTGGCCTGGGCCAGCTAAACAACAATGACAACTGCAACAACAACAACAAGCCGGGTGTTGTGGCAGACACCTGTAGTCCCAGCTACTTGGGAGGCTAAGACAAGAAAATCGCTTAAGCCCAAGTTTGAGGTTGCTGTGAGCTGTGATGCCACAGCACTCTACCCAGGTCAATGTAATGAGACACTGTCTCAAAAAAAAAAAAAAAAAAAAAAATGCTAAAAAGGATTGATCTAAATGAGAAAGATACATTGGAAGCTAAGATGGGCCAAAAGCTTGGCTCTTTGTGCAAAATAGCCAAGTTGTGAATGTGAAGGAGTAAAGTTCTTGAAGGAAATTAAAAGTGCTGCTTCAGTGAACACACAGGTGTTAAGAAAGCAAACAGCCATATCGCTGAGATGGAGGAAGTTTGAGTGGTCTGGATAGATGATCAAACCAGCCATAACATTCCCTGAATCTGGATCAAGGCACTAAATCTCTTCAATCCTATGAAGCCTGAGAAGCGTGAAGATGGTGCAGCAGAAAACTTTGAAGCTATCAGAGATTGGTTCATGAGGTTTAAGGAAAGAAGCCATCTCCATAACATAAAAGTGTAAGGCAAAGTGGCAAGGGCTGATGGAGAGGCTGCAGCAAGTTATCCAGAAGATCTAGCTAAGAGGACTGATGAAGGTGTTATAATGAAGGACAGACTTTCAGTGCAGATGAAACAGTCTTATTTTGGAAGAAAATTCCATCTAGGACTTTCATAGATAGAAGTCAATGCCTGGCTTTGAAGGTTTAAAGGGTAATTCTCTTGGAGGAGGCTAATGCAACTGGTGACTTTAAGTGAAAACCAGTGCTCATTTACCACTCTAAAACTCCCAGGGCCCTTACGAATGATACTAAGTCTACTCTACCTGTACTCTAGAAATGAAAAAACAAAGCCTAGACAGAGCCAGAACGAAGCACATCTGTATACAGCATGGGTTCCTGAACATTATAAACATGCTGTTGAGATATACTGTTCAACAACAACAACAACAAAAGAATACTTTCAAAATATTACTGCTTATTACAACGTACCTGGTCATCCAAGAACTCTGATGAGGTATAGTTGAGATGAATGTTGTTCTCAGGTCTGCTAACACAGCATCCATTCCACAGCTGTGGATCAAGGAGTAATTTCAGCTTTTAAGTCTTATTATTGAATAAATACATTTCACAGGGCTATCGCTTCTTCTGATGGATCGGAGCAAAGCCATTAGGAAAACGTCTGGGAAGGATTCACCATTCTAGATGCCATTAAGGATATTTTTGATTCATGGTATGAGGTCAACACATCAACATTAAGAGGAGTTTGCAATAAATTGATTCCAACCCTCACACAGGACTTTGAGGGGTTCAAGAATTCAGAGTAACTGCAGATGTGGTGGGAATAGCCAGAGAACTAGAATTAGAAATGGAGCCCGAAATGTGACTGAGTTGTGGTAGTCACGATAAAACGTGAGCAGATGAGGAGGTGCTTTTTTATGGATGGGCAAAGAAAGTGGTTTCTTGAGTGGAATCTATTGTTTCGGAGGTTACTGTGAAATGACAACAAAAGATATGGACTATTACACAAACTTAATCGATAAAGTAGTGGCAGAGACTGAGAGGACTGACTTCAGTTTTGAAAGAAGTTTCACAGTGAGTAAAATGCATCAGACAGCATCACATGCTCCAGAGAAATCGTTCATACGAGGAAGAGTCAATGCATATGGCAAACTTCATGATTATCCTGTTTTAAGAAATTGCCACAGCTGGCCCAGTCTTCAGCAACCACCAGCATGATCAGTCATCAGCTAATGTCATTGAAGGACGACCTGACACCAGCAAACAATTACAAATTGCTCAAGCACCTGTAATCCTAGCACTCTGGGAGGCCAAGACGGGTGGATTGCTTGAGCTCAAAAGTTTGAGACCAGCCTGAGCAAGAGCGAGACCCTGTCTCTCAAAAATATCTGGGTGTTGTGGCAGGAACCTATAGTCCCAGCTACTTGGAAGGTTGAGGCAAGAGGGTCGCTTAAGCTCAAGAGTTTGAAGTTGCTGTGAGCTATGACATCACAGCACTCTATCCAAGGCAACAGGGTGAGACTCTGTCTCAAAATAAACAAACAAACCCCAAATTGCTTAAGGACCAGATGAACCTGTAATGTCTGTGAGGTATGCCTATGTACTATAACTTCTGGATAAGTTGTATAACCCCTCTATACTTCAGAATGTTTGTAAAAAATTTTGAGAAATGAAATAATTCTTGATAGGCTCGGCGTGGTGGCTCAGGCCACTTTGGGAGGCTGAGGTGGGAGGATTTCTTGAGGCCAAGAGTTTGAGACCAGCCTAGGCAATAATGAGACCTTGTCTCTACAAAAAATAAAATAATTAGCCAGACTTGGGGCTGTGTACCTTGTCTCTACAAAAAATAAAAAATTAGGCAGACGTGGGGTAGTTCCAGCTACCTGGGAGGCTGAGGTTGGAGGATCATGTAAGCCCAGGGGTTACAGTTGGAGTGAGCCATGATCGTACCATTGCACTCCAGGCTGGGCAACAGAATGAGATCTTGTCTCAAAACAAAAAAAGAAAATTGGACAAATGAAAGGGGATTATTTGTTTCCCCAAATTAGTATTTCTGCCCTCAATTCTTTCAAAAAACGTTTATATCTATTTTAAATTCATATTTCCTCTCTTTACCCTCTAGATCTCCAATACTAATTTGTCATTAAAAGTCATCTTTTTTTTTCTTAATGAATCATTTCAGGGTTCATTCTCATTTAATACCACATGTTCATTGTGGAAACAATTTTTTTTTTAAATCAAGCATATATTTGAGCTCCCAGTGTATGTGCAAATTTGTGCTATGTGTACTATGAGTACATAAAAATCGATATGTTCTGCCCACTACCTTAAGAATTCATAATCTAAAAGGAGAGAGTGTCACATAGAAGAAACTCTGACATAGGCAGACAGGGAATAAAGTTAGGGCTTCTGTGATCTAGTAATGAGGGATAGGTGTGCACATGAATAGCTCTGTCATAGAAGTCAAACTTTAAATGAAAAGTAGTAATAGGTGCCCAGGAGGTGTAGCCACAGCATGAGGTCAGTAGGGCTCCCCTGGTTACACTGCACTTCCCTGGGTGATTAGCTCATAAGACCCATACAGTGAAATTGGGGTGGAGGAAGGTATCATTTTATATTTGGGGTGAGAAACTCATTTCATACATTCAGTTATTTTTATGTGGCAGCAACTAGCTGAACACAGATTTTGAAGACTGGAGGTCAGAGAGAATGGGGCAAAGAGCAAAGTTCTGGATATGATTTCCATTTTTAAAGAATTTTTGCATGACCTCTCAGTTGACTGATTTCAGGGGTGGAGGGGATGGGTGTGACGCTAACTACTATATATCGCCATGGATATTTCAGGGATCACCAGACAGGTGGCGTCAAGTCCTAATGCAAACCTTTTTCCTTAAAGCTATATAGAAGACTACTGACCTTGAGCACTCGCTAATTAGATTAGACTGAAGGCTATGTTAACCAGTTTGATGAAAGTATTTCAAATTGTATATAAAACCAGCACATTGTACCCCATAATTGCATTAATATATACAGCTATGATTTAATAATAAAAAAAAGATTAGACAGACTAAAGTCGGAATCATAATTCTCCTTCCTCAGATGATCAGGGTCGTTTCCTTGCACGCTTCAAATCAATAAGCACAGAATATAAGGCCAGTGCGAGAAAGTGGAAGGCATGAGGTCTTTGGAACATACTAACTGCAGAATCAGCTATGTAAGAACTAAATGCTTTTGGCCAAGCATCCTAGTCTCTCTAAACTCTTGATCCTCACCTTTAAAGGAAAGTGCCTTCCTTTCGCGATAGTTCTTGTGAAGATTAGAAATAATGTGTATACAGTGGTCGGTACATAAGAGCTGTCCTGCAAATGGTGGCTATCTGTATTTATATCTAAAAGAGAGGCAAGAAAACCATGAACGTGCCCTCGTGTAACTTTGCATCTAATTTTTCTTAGGAAGACATTTCCAAGCAGTAGATCTGATATCCACTATTGGTGAGGTATCATTCTTGCAACTGTATCATTTAGAAGGAGATTCTTTCATGAAGAGAGGTCAAGGTGGATAGCACTGAGTGGTGGGAAGGGAGACAAGATGGAGTTTATGTTATGAAGATTCTGATCATTTTTCTCTGAAACAACACTATTTTATCAAAAGTCCCAGGAAACAATAGACAGATGTATACTGAGTAGGTGATTATTAGCTAAGTACTCTACATTATTGAAATATGAGATATAGACCCTCTTGTCTCAAAAATTTATAATTTAAGAATTATGAAACAACTGAAAATGCACTAGACTAAGGACTATGCATGCAGTTACTCGCTAAGTGATGTATTTGTGCAGGATCAGAGGTAGTTTTTGGTATCTTGTTCATCTAACCTCATTCTCATTTCTCTCAATTTCAAAATGCTTGATTATCAGAGTAATTTCTGGGGAATCACAGGCAACTTCTCAATAAATGACCCAACAGACAGTAATAAATGAAATCCTCAGAGGACATAAGGTCAAGTGGGTCCTTCCCAGGGATTTTCCATTCAGCAGAGCAGGCCTCCCTCAGCAACCCGGGTCCAGTGACCTCCGTGCTACTTCAGCTCTTTCAGGTTGCAAGGGAAGAGAGATGTCACGTTGCGTGAGGAGAGAAAGGTTCGATGTTATACAAAGAAAAGAAATAAACAATGGGGAACTTTCTCAAAAGGCTTCATGGAACCTGGAAGTTTGTTCCAGGACTGTGTGGTCCGTCCAGTTCTGTTCTCTCGCGCCCGCTCAGTGACGGGAGGGCTTTGCTTTCTTCTCCCGGTGCACAGTTGTCAAGGCTGTGCTTTGTCTGCTGTCATCATCAAATAACTGCCTCTATTTCCCTCTGTTCTTTTCATCTTTTCATATCACCATTTTTGCTAACTTGTGGGTTGTACTCATGTCTCCTAAACATGAGTTCTGGATGCTTCTGAAAGCTTCTGAATGGCTTTCTTATTCTTTAAAAGTCACTTTTCTCTGCGTGTCTCTTTCCCTCTGCCCAATAACCATCTGTCTGAACTCAGTGTCAAATAGAGGATTTGACTGTGCCATCCATAGTGATGGAGTACCTGGCATGCTCCTGGGTCACCTAAGAAGCTTCTGGTGAGCTATTTTGGTTGCCGTAGGTCAGGTGTCTTTCTTTAGTTCATTTAATTCTGTCTGAGGCATTAAGGCTACTTAAGTCATCACATGGAGACCTTCAGAAGTGTCTTATGGCCATGGAAACCCTTTGGAGGATTCTCAGGAAGGGACATTCTAATTGCAGCCATATTTCATGGTGTTCCCAATGGGTTGCATAGCTAACTACTGTACAAGAAATAAGAAATAAATGTTTTTGACGCAAGTTCTTTAAGCAAGTTGTGGGAGCTGTGCTTATGTGTATAGTTTTCTATTTTTGCTATGACAAATTACTGTAAATTTGGTGGCTTAAGGCAACACAAATTTATTATTTTGCAGTTCTATAGGTCAGAAGTCTCACCTGGGTATCCCTGGACTGAAATCTAGTTGTCGGTGGCGTGCATTCTTTTCTGGAGGTTCTTAGGAGATTCTATTTCTGGGATCATTTAGGTTGTTGGCAGAGTTTGGTTCCTTGCCATTGGAAGACTGAGGACCTCAGGCTGTCAGGTGAGGGTCATTTCCAGTGTCGAGAGGCTGCCTGCTTCCCTCAGCTCATGGCCTCTTTCTCTGTCTTCAAAACCAACAACAGTGGGTCAATTCACTCACAAGCTCCAAGTCTCTTCTGTTGCTTCTTCTCTCTGCCTATCTCCCTGACACTTCTGTCACCTTCTTCACTTCTAAGGATTTAACATGATTAGAATGGGCACACCAGGATAACTTAGAACAATTCTCCATTCTTGAGTTTTTTTTTTTTTTGAGACAGAGTCTCACTTTGCAGCCCTCGGTAGAGTGCTGTGTCATCATAGCTCACAGCAACCTCAAACTCCTGGGCTCAAGAGATCCTCGGCCTCTGAGTATCTGGGACTACAGGCACCTGCCACAATGCCTGGCTATTTTTAGAGACAGGGTCTCACTCTTACTCAGGCTGTTCTCGAACTCCTGAGCTCAAGCAAACCTCCTGCCTCAGCCTCCCAGAATGCTAGGATTACAGGTGTTAGCCACTGCGCCTTAAGTAATCTTAATCACATCTGCAAAGTCTCTCTTGCCATAGAAGGTAACATAGTCATAATCTCTGGGGATTGGAGTGTGGACATCTTTGGGGGATGTGTGGTAGCACCGTTCTGCCTACCACACCATTTTTCTTTTTTGGACTTGTGCTTGTCTTGGCCATGACAAATACAAATTCTTCAGCTTCAATCTCAGTTTTTATAAGCAGCCTTCCTCAAATATTCTTGGCAACCCCAATCTTTCCTTCCTTTGACTTCCTTTAGCACTTATATGGTTACACCACATTTTGTTGGATGATCTTATAGTACTTTAGATGGTTTTTACTAATCTGTGCATGTATTTGTGGCTCTGTCATGTTCTTCATGAGACTGTGAATTTCTGAGGATATTCATGAATCCTTTGTATTCTTCACAGAATTCACCAACTGCTGGGTATATACATTATTCAATAATCTTTAAAATGCTATATAACGAGCAGACGTTGGGGGAAAGAAGCCTAGTAGAGGTTGTTTCCTGGGGATGACAGTCACTTCATTGATCTACTTATCTCTAAAACAGAGCTGCCAAAGGATTCTTTTAATATACTTTCTATTTCTCCTTTCTTTCTCTGGCGGCCAAAATTGATTAGAATTTAAATCACTCCAGCAAGATCTTTCAGACACAAGAGAATCCCTGCCTTTGGATTTTATTTCTCTTTCCATGAAAGAGAGCTCCAGTTGGCAGTTCAGGCATGGGTAGAATCAGGAACCGTCCTGGACAAAGATCACAAAGCATATCATAATGACACTATTTGAGTCTCCTGTAAAGATGAGAGACTAGAACTGTAGGAAGTTTGGAGCTAAGCTTGATGCCTAATTCTATTACTCCTCTTCTCTTTCAGAATCCCAAGAGTATGTTTATAAAGACAAGACCAGAGATAAAAATATATGTGTTCTCAAAGGACCAAACAATAGTCCATTAGTCTGTTTCTTAAAATTGTACTATTTATTTATTTATTTATCTTTTTTTTTTATTGTTTCAGGTTAATTGAGGGTACAAAGAATTAGGTTACAATGTTTGCGGTTGTAGGCAAAGTCCCTCTTATAATTATGTTCTTCCCAAAAGAAGTGTGCCATACACCCTAACATTGTGCCCATTTAGTGGGAGCACACAGATCCTCCTTCCTCCCTCTCCCTGCTCCCTTGTTCCCGCCCCCCCACCTTGCATTGATTTGAGTTTTTCTCTTATATGGGTATATTAGATCGTCTACTGGCTTCATGTTAGAATTGAGTCCATTGGATTCTTGTTCCTTCATTCTTGTGACTCTTTACTAAGAAGAATGTGCTAGAACTCTATCCAGGTTAATACAAAAGATGCAAAGTCTCCATCTTTGTTAATGGTTGCATAGTATTCCATGGGATACACATACCACAGCTTGTTAATCCATTCCTGAGTTAGTGGGCATTTAGGCTGTTTCCACATTTTGGTGATTGGAAATTGATCTGTGATAAACAGTCTAGTGCAGTCTCAAAAAAAAAACCAAAAAAGGTGGGTTTGGAGCCAGCCTCACACTGGAGCTGGTGGGTTTGAATCCAGCCCAGGCTTGCCAAACAACAATGACAACTACAACCAAAAATTAGCCGGGCGTTGCAGCGGGGGCCTGTAGTCCCAGCTATTTGGTAAGAGAATAAAAAAAAATAAATAAATAAAAAAAGAAGAAGTCTAGTGCAAATGTCCTTATGATAAAATGATTTTTTTTTTCCTTCTGGGTAGAAGCCTAGGTTTGGGATTGCAGGATCAAATAGGAGGTCTAATTCGAGTACTTTGAGGAGTCTTCATACTTCTTCCAAAGAGGCTATATTAGTTTTCAGTCCCATCAACAGAAAATTTTGCTTTTTATAAGGATCAAACTGAGACATGTGCTTTGCTAAGCGATCTTGGGAGCTGTGCTACCTTGGCTTACCCACTTACTTGTAGAGAGAAAGTTGTAGGCAAGTGAGCATTCTGAAGCAGTTCTGTCTTTATGTCCAGCCCGGAGGAAGAAGCCAGGTTTCCTTGCAGGAAAGTGAGACAGGCGGCCTGTAGTCAGTAAACAGCAGAGAAGTCTGTCTTGGTTTAGAGCAGCTCACTGGTCACATGACCCAGTCTTGTCAGTCACTCTGATTTCAACTCTCAGAGAAGATACTCCTTCTCCTAAGGAAGAACAGAAAAGGAGGAGAGAGACTCAGAAGACACTGCTGCCTTCTGAGAAGTGGAGCAAAAGTCCCCTTTCTTCTGGGTACACGTGAAGGGCGGAGACTGATACTGAGCTGTGCATCCCTTGTTTATCAGTCACCAAATTAGGCTTTTCTGCACATTTCCTGGTCCTCTGATATGGCTTGAAGATAGATATAAGTGGGCCATTGGTTATGGGGTTAAACTATGTCTCCCATCTGTGGTTCCTTTTTTGTTTTTGTTTTTGTATTTCCTTTTGTGTTGTTTTTGGAACCTCTTTATCCATAGACTTTGTCTCTGTTTTGTTTGTTTGTTTGTTTTTTAGAGATGGAGTCTTGCTATTGCCCAGGCTGGTCTCAGATTCTTAGCCTCAAGCAGATTTTCCCACCTCAACCTCTCAAAGTGGTAGGATTACAGGTGTGAGCCACTGTGCTGGGCCTGAGAATTCATCTCTTTTGAAACTTGTTTCCCATGTAGCAGGGCATAGTAAGAGATACTTCCCTCTCCCTCATGTCTTTTAAAAAACTTTTCTATTTTAGACTTACAGAAAAGTGGCAAAAATAGTATCTAGTTCACATGTTCCTTTCAGCTAGCTTCTCCTGATATTAACAACCCATAACACCATAGTACGGTGAGTGAAATCAATGTTCAAAACTAAGAAGTTAATGATTGGTACAATTCTATTAATTCAGCTACAAATCTAACTCGAATTTTACTAGTTTTATTTTTTTCTTTTCTCCTAATGTCCCTTTTCTGCTGTAAGATTCTATCCAGAACCTCACTTGTAGTCGTCTTAGCTCTTAGTCTTCCCCAACGGTGACAGTCCCACATTTTCTCTATGACTTTTTTGACCTTGAAGCTTTTATGAGTACCAGTCAGTTACTTTGTAGAATATGTCTCAGTTTGGTTTGTTCTGGTGTTTTCTCCTGGTTAGACTGGGTTTGTGTAATTTTTGACAAGAACTTGCAGATGCTGTTGCTGCTATTGTGTCTTTCTCAGAGCATCATGTTAGGGAGGAGATGTGTCTTCTTGTTGCTGATGTTCTTTATTTTTTAATTTTTTGAGATAGAGTCTCATTCTGTTGCCCTCAGTAGAGTGCAGTGGTGGTGTCATAGCTCACGGCAACCTGAAATTCTTGGGCTCAGGTGATCCTCTTGCCTCAGTTTCCCCAGTAGCTGGGACCACAGGCGCCTGCCACAACGTCCAGCTAATTTTTCTATTTTTAGTAGAGATGGGGTCTCCCTTTCTCGCAGGCTGGTTTCAGACTCATGAGTGATCCTTGGTCTCCCAGATTACAGGTGTCATAATGTTAATTTTGATCACCTAGTTTAGGTGTTGCCTGCTGGACTTCCACTGTGAAGTTATTTTTACATTTGAAATTAATAAATATAGTGGGGGAGAGAGTTGAGAGTATATTCATATCCTGTTTTTCCCAAACTTTTGCCAGCTAGTTTTAACATCAATAGATGGATCTTGTCTATGCCAGATGTTACTGTGGTGCCTGTCCAGTGGGCACCTCTGTCCCTCATTTTTTTTTTTTACATTTCTTAATTGGAACTCTGGAAAGAAGAGATAATCCCTTCTTATTTCTCTCTCTCTCTTTCTCCCTCTTCTTTTTCTTTCTCTATAGGGATTCATGAATATCTATTTTATGGTTTATAATCCAATGTAATAATAATAATTATTATTATTATGTTTTGCTTCCATTGTTCTAGCTTTGGTCATTGGAATTCCTTCCAGTTGACTCTCTCTAGCTTTCCTCATGGCATCTCACACACGTGGGATGCTGAGGATAAGGTTGATTGCTGTTATGGGGTGAATGGGCACTCCCCCGTAAAAATCCAAGCCCATGAAAATGCTCATTGTCCCTAATCATCTGGGAAATGCAAAACAAAAACACTCTGAGATATTACTTAACTCCAGTGGGATTAGCCCACATCACAAAATCCTGAATCTGTAGATGCTGGTGTGGATGTGGAAAGAAGGGAATACTTTTGCATTGCTGGTGGGATTACAAACTAATACAACCTCTATGGAAAGAAGTATGGAAAATTCTTAAAGAATTACAAGTTGACCTTCCATTTGATCCTGCAATCCCATTACTAGGCATCTACCCAGAAGAGCAAAAATCATCTTACCACAAGAACATTTGCACCAGAATGTTTACTGTAGTTCAGTTCACAATTGCCAAGATGTGGATCAACTCAAGTGCCTGTTAACCCATGAATGGATTAACAAACTGTGGTATATGTATAACATGCAATAATATGCAGTCGTAAGAAAAATAGATCTTTTGTGTTTATCCGGATAGAGTTGATACACATTCTTCTGAGTAAAGTATCTCAAGAATGGAAAAGCATGTATCCAATGTACTCAATACTAATATGAAACCAATATATAAGTAACTATAAGCCCACACCAAAGAAAACCACAAGCATAATCTAATAAGGGGGAGGGGTTGGGGGAGGGTGGGTGATTGGCAGTGTGCACAGTGTAAGGGTGTTCAGCACGCTGCCAGGTGAAGGGCTCAACTACAACTTGATCTTTGCCTTGGAAATGAAAGCAATGTAACCTAAACATTCGTACTCTAATCTTAATCTGAAATAAAACACACACACATACACACGAGTTATTGCCTTACCCCAGTTAGAAGGGCTTTTACTAAAAAGTACCTAGTAGTTGCTGGTGTGGATTCAGAGAGAAAGAAACAATTACACACTGTTGGTGGGACTGCAAATTGTACAACTTTTGTGGAAAACAGTATGGATTCCTCTAGGAACTGAAAGTAGACCTGCCATTTGACTAACTAATCCTACTACTGGGTATATACCCAAAGGAGAAGAAGTCATCTCACCAAGAAGACACAGGAACTTGAATGTTTATTTCAGTACAATTTCCAATTGCAAAGATGTGGAATCAACCCAAGTGCCCATCAATTCATGAGTGAATTAAAAAAATATATTCTATACGTATATCACGGAATACTACTCAGCCACAAAGAAGGACAATTTAATGCATTTTTCAACAATTTGCTTTGAACTACAGACCACTATTCTATGTGAAGTATCTAGAGAAGGGAAATAAACAA
>CAUYRH010126291.1:0-14808 GCA_963574655.1 Perodicticus potto
CAGCTACTTGGGAGGCAGAGGCAGGAGACTCGCTTGAGCCCAGGAATTGGAAGTTGCTGTGAGCTGTGATGCCACGGCACTCTATCCAGGGTGACAGCTTGAGGCTCTGTCTCAAAAAAACAAAACAAATAAACAAAAAAAAAAACTGAGAGCCAAAGAATTTAAGTCATTTGCCAAATGTCATTCATTTTTTAAGTTTCAAAAGCAAGAATTTCACTTATTCTGTTTGATTCCAAATTCTGCCTTCCCGTCACTCTTCCACAGGGTTAATATAGGAATAAACTAATTGGTCACACAAGACGATCACTGATTACAACTCTAAAGGCACAAAAACTGGGGTCATGTGAATGTGATCTGAATTAAATTATTTGATCAGGGGCTTAGTTTTTTCATCTGTAAAATGGAGATAACATTATCCCCAACATAGTTAGAGGATTAAATATACATTTAGAGTCATGCATCACTTAACAACAGGGATCATTCTGAGAAGTACATCGTTAGGCACTTTCGCAGTTATAAAATCATAGAGTGTATTTACGCAAACCTGATGGTCCAGCCTATGACACACCAGCCTATATGATATAGCATATTGCTCCTAGGTTATGCTCCTAGCACGCTACTGTACTGATACTGTAGGGCATTATAAAATGATAGTAAATATTTATATATCTGACCATATTTAAAACAGAAAAGGTATAGTAAAAATACAGTATAAAAGATGAAAAATGGTACTTACTATGCATGGACCTTGCTGGACTAGAAGTTGTTCTGAGAGAGTGAGTGAGTGAGTGGTGAGTGAATGTGAAGTTCTCAGGTGTTACCATCCTCTACTGTCTGCTTCCTAAACACTATACACTCAGGCTATGCTAAATTTATTTTCTTTAATTTTCTTCAATCTAAATTAACCTTAGCTTGCTGCAACTTTTTTGCTTTATAAATATTTGCATTTAAAAAATTTTTTTGACTCTTTTATAATGACCCTTAGTTTAAAACATAAAACATGGTATAATAGTACAAAAATATTTTTCTCTTTATATCCTTATTCAATAAGCATTTTTCTATTTAAAATGTCCTATTTTCATGTTTTAGGCTTTTTTGTTAAAAACTAAGACACGAACGCACACATTAGCCTAGGCCTACACAGAGTCAGGATCATCTGTATCTTTGTCTCCCCCCTCCACATCTGTCCCACTGGAAGTCTTGAGGGGCAATAACACGCATGGATCTGTCACCTCCTATGATTACAATGCCCTCTGGATACCCTCTGAAGGACCTGCCTGAAGCTATTTTACAGTTAATGTTTTGTTTAATAAGCAGAAATACACTTTAATGATAAAAAGTATAGCATAGTAAATATATAAATCAATTACATAGTCATTTATTGTCATTATCAGGTATTATGTGCTGTATGTGATTGTACACTGTGTTATAGACTTCATATGACTAGCAGTGCTGTATGTTTGTGACACCAGCATCCCCCCAAACACATTAGTATTGCAGTCCCCTATGACTTTATGGAACCACCAGCCTAGATGCGGTCTGCTGTAGACTAAATGTCCTTAGTTACTAGCACTCTGCCTGGACGTATCAACATGTAATAAATGATACTTTCTGTATCAGCAGTCTCAACCCTGAGGCATGCTAGGACTGAAAAGAGAAAGATCCATTCTGAGATCCTAGAGAAAACAGCCTTCTCCTGGGTCCTCATGAGCCTGGGGCCTGGTGGGAGCCTAAGTCCTTAGAGATGAAGCAGTAGGCCAAAGGGCAGGACATGAGTCAAAAATACCAGCACAGGGGCCACAGAGTGGGAGAGGACAGCCACTGACCTGCTCCCCTCTCAGTTGAGTAGGTAAATCACAAATGGCCAGAGACGGCCACCAGCAGGCCCCCTGACAGATGGACGCGTCTAATATAGAAACAGGCTGGGCACCAACAGCCAGAGAAAGAGAGTTTAGAGGAACAAGGCCCAGCTCCGGGTAAAGGCAGAGAGAGATAGCTGCAAGCAGGGATGAGTCTGTGACAGGCCACGGCCCCTGACTAGCAATGAGCTGATGGCAGCAGCTGATGGGACTAATGACAGGAGGTAATGATGATGAAAAGCACTTAAGCAATGGGCCTTCAAGTAGCTGTTGTTGCTGAAAGGCCTCCTGCCACAGAACAAAGCAATTAGTCAGTCACCCGCCACCCAGCCCCTCCTCTGTCGCCTCCCTTTTCCCACCTTTACAGACCTCAGACCATTCATCCCTTTGTCTCACCAGCCCAGACTGCAGCAACCCAGCCCGGCAAACAGAAACACAGCAGCTGGAGCCCAGCCTATACCGGCTGTCTTCCAAACTGGCAGCTCCAACCCAAGGCCGGCTGGGGTTAGAAAGGGGGGCCAGCCTTGGAGGGACCTTTGGGTCTCTAGTTTCATCCTGAATTTTCCCCGGAAAAGTTACCTGTGCATTATATGTTTCAGTATATGGCATTGGCCTTTTCCCATTACACAAAGGGTAGACCAGCTGGTTTAGCAAATGGTTTTTTCCAAGTCTAGAAAGAATAGCAGTAGGCTTGGAGTTGGGATGCCTGAGTTCTTGTTCTTGCTTGTAGTTATACTTTCATATTCACCTTAAGCATTTCCACTCTTGGATTCCTTCCCTCAGCCATGCGGGCTGTCTTCTCCTATACCCCCAGTTACAGCAGGCTTTGCAATACTGGGTAATACTACATGGCCAGGGTGCTTTTTCTTGTGTGCCTTTCTGTTTGCCTCCCTTTCAAGGCTATGACCTCACAGACAGTCAGGGATATTCCTTTTTAATCCTACGTATCCACCACGTGGTCACTACACAATACCTTCAGGCTTCTGAGATAGGCAACTTCCAAATCTATAAAGTATGCATACTAATACTTGCCCCATTATATGCTCCAATTTGTTGTTTTGAGACCAAACATGAGAATGTAACTTGACAATGTTTGGAAATGCACTCTGATGGGTGAATTATAAATGTTAGCCTTTGCGCATCTCTGCCTTTCTTGTTTATTCACCGAGCATTTTCTGACCACGTTTTGTGTGCTGGGCATTGTGAGGGTACAGATGGAGCCCCCCTTTGGAGCTTTTCCAGACGAACTCACTGTCTTCCTCTCTCCAGCCTGTACATTACCTCCTGCCATGAACCAAACCAGAGAGTCCATGCTTGAAGTCTCCCTCAGCTTGCTGATGTTTACACCAAAACCAGTCTTACTCTCTGCCACCCATGAAAATCACATATTGAGTGCCAGCTATAAGTAGGGCATAAGACCAGGCGTCATGAAGAAGACTGATGAAATACTCAAGGAACAAGGTATAGAGATGCTCCTATAAGAAGAAATTATATGATACAAGATGGGCAGAAAATGATTAGGGAGATAAACACTAAAAAGTGAGATGACAATTTAGAGAAGGGAGTGGTTTCATTAACTGGTGCATCAGAAAAGTCTTTGGGAAAGAGATGACGTTTGAGTTCGGGAGTGAAGAATTGAAAGACTTCAGAGGCAGACCTTATGCAAGGAAAGCCATTCTCAGAAAATTAGAGCTACGAGGAACCTTAGACGGTCAACCCTCAACTTCTTTATTGCACAAATGAGGGAATCAAGGGAGAAATCCAGTAATTTGTCCAAGATCACTTCGGTAGTAACTGGCAGAGCTGAGGTCACACACTGACCAGGAACGACAGAGTCTAGGCAAAAACTAAAGAGAACTAGAGAAAGGGGGAGGACAAGAAAAATGAGAGCAACGAAGAGAGAGAGAAAGTAAATTAAATGCAAAGAAAGCCTTTTTAAAATCCCAGAGGAGAGAAACCATTTAGGAAGCTACTACAAAAGCTCAGAAGCAAAGTAATGGAAACCTGGTTTAAGGCAATAGCTGCAGGAATGGAAAGGAATGGATAAGTCTGGAAAGGAGATTAAAAGACTCTGATAACTGAATACAATGAGACGGGGGAGAAGTAGAATTTTAAGATTTCAAACTCAAGAAACAACTAAGAAAGTACTTTAGAAATCTGTATTTTCCTATGCATACT
Source organism: Perodicticus potto (assembly GCA_963574655.1). Classification (NCBI taxonomy): domain Eukaryota; kingdom Metazoa; phylum Chordata; class Mammalia; order Primates; family Lorisidae; genus Perodicticus; species Perodicticus potto. The sequence goes on from CAUYRH010126291.1 coordinate 4,038, forward strand.
ATCACATTCCCTAATACCACGTACTGCCACTGATTACAAGCAGTCTCCCTGAGCAACCAAAACCCACCCAACACAATTTTCTTCCTGCCTTGTAAGCAAATAATACTGGCAAATGAAAAGTGGGATATGATTTTTTTCACTGTGAGGTTCATATTTCATGGCTGAAATATTATTAAGTTAGTAAATAATTGATCTCATATAAATAAGGAGGATTTGGAGTTGTACAATCCCCCACACCTCACTCAAGGGCACATTGCATTGAGCTATGCCATCCTGCCATCCCTGGGTCCTGCCTAAGACCCAGGGCCTCTTGGGTGTGTAAATGGCCCCAGATTCTGCTTCCAATCAGAAGACGCCAGCTTTGTTGAGGTTTAACCGTGTTCAAATCTAGGATGTGCCCAAACACCACAGAGGCGTTGTTTTCTCTCTCCGGTTCCTCCGTATGTTAAAAGCATCTATTAAATGTGTCTGGGATGGAAGGCACCCAACACACTGTCATTAATTTAAGGAAATAAAATTATGCCATATGAAGGGTTATCATAAGGAAGATGGTGACCAGCTGTTCTCCATCTCCTCTGTGTTAGAATAAGAAAAAGTGGGAGGGGGTTCAATTTGAAATTGAACCAGGAGTGGGAATTTGACAGAAGGGAAGAAGCAGTGCCAGTGAGGGCTACAGGACAGACAAACTGTGGAGTTGTTATCAATGGGCAGATGAGACTGTCATTGGGGTGGGGAGAGGAGCGATTCAGTCAGCTCGAGGTAAAACGAGGTTTGTTTCCTCTCTCCTCTTGGGTGTCTGATGGCCTTAGGGTTTCACTGTTCTTCCACCCCTTTTTTCAGGATTTTTAAAAATTTTCATTATATATAGAAACAGTTGAGCTGCTTGCATTTCATATAGATCAAAGCCTCCCAGTAAATGAATGGAGCCAGAGGTAGACTCTCAGAGGTCTCGCCTACATCATCTGGAGAATTACCCAGTTCACCCTTGCCTAGAGAATTTAGGACCTGCCTGGAATGTTGAAATGAGCAGGATGGATTGGGAATCCTGCTGACTTAAGCGATCTCTAATTTCAGCCTGGCCCGAGCCTAAATTGTGAGTAATCTAGTTTATTCAACAGTGGCTCCCAGATCCTGCACCCTGTCCCCTACTCCTCTTTTCATTTGTTTTTAGACAGCCAGAACCACAGTCTCCATCACAATATGTTCTTAACAAATAATTTACATGAGCCATTTACTTCTTAGTAGAAATTTAGATCATTTGTTATCCCTCTTCCAGTGGTATTTGCATATAAGTTGTGACTCTCGTTGGGGAACCCAAAGCTTGATTCTCTTTGATTTAAAACAAACCAAAAAAAAGTAAGAAGCTTTTTCTCTAGCAGAGATTCATGCAAATCCTGCAAAGAACGAGGCAGTTTGCTCTACATCACGAGGCTGATTGATTATGAGCAATTCTCCATCACTACTGAAACCCCATTAAAAGTGAAAGGAAATAAGAATAATCCTCAAATGGGGAAAAAAACAAAACAAAACAAAACTGGCCAACCACTCTAGTATGTCAGACAGTCTTAGGAATTAATCACTGCTGATTATTCAAATGGTAGCCATTACCCTACACAAGGAGTAAATACACAAATCTATTAATAAACACACTTTCAGTGGAAGAGGAACAAAGTGCTGAAAAGGGGGCTGGGGTAGAGTTGGTTGAATTAAGAATTAAGAAAAGAGAGGTGGTTTTTGGTAAATAATAGAATGACATTTGGTAAAAACTAGATTAGATTTCAAAAGTACTCTAGGGGTTGAGGGAAAAGCATTTAGACAAGCAGAGCAGCGTGAACAAAGGCCTGGAGTTAGGGAGGGTAACCCCAGGAGGTATGAGGAAGTTCATTTAGAGGGTACACAGGGGTAACTGGGAAATTGAAGGAACTTAGGCTCAAAGGGTAGGTCAGGCCACACCTTGGAGTGTCCCGAGTGCCCACCAGGATGAGAAGTTCATATGCTAGTCAGTAGACACACACAGGGTGACTCCAAGTTTAAGATGGAAAACAAGGCAGTCATCATGTAATCAAAAGACCCAAGCTGGTGCTCTTTCCTTCATAGGGAAGTATTTAATTCATGACATGTTACAAAAATTGTTTGGTTTTTCCTTTCCCCTTAAGCTTTGCCTTCCTGACTAGGTAGATGCCTCAAGCCCCGAGTGAAACAGATTCATTTGTTGGTGAAGCCCATTCTAATCCTCTTCCTCTGTCATTTTCTCCACCAAGTGCACAAGTTCCCCATTTGGTTCTAGAGCAAAACCAGTTGTAATTGAAAAGAACAGAAGGAAAAATGCTTTTGTTTTTTTTGTGTGTGTGTGTCCTGCCCCCAAGAGATGTGCCATACACCACAACACCTCCATCCCCTTCCCACCTCCTCAGACTTGACAGTTTTCGAAACTAGATTCCCTGGGTTTAACTCCTGCCCTCTCTCTTACTAACTCTAATCTTGGGCAGATTATTTAACCTTTCTTGCCACAATGTTCTCTTCTTGAAAATGAGGATAATGATCGTTATTTTGTAAATTTGTTGTGAGTGTTAAAAAAGTTAATATATGTGCAAAATGCTCAAAACTGTCACCAAAATATGGTAGGCATTCTACAAATGTTTTGATAAATTTAAACAGCTCATCATATAAGTGAATATTTATAAAGTTGTAACAGTAAAAATATACATTTTCCAACCAATGCAACTTATTCATGAGCATGAATATTTCCAGATATATTAATGAAACCAGGAAACAATGAAAATGAAAGGGCAAAATATATCTCAATTGTGGTTCCCTCTTGACATTGTCACTTAAAATATTAAAATCAACTATCATAGAGAAAAGTGTTGAAAATATCTTGCCTGGCAGTATTCTAAGCACAAATTGTATACCTCAAAACCTAGAGGCACTGTTGCTTGAGAGGTAGCCAGAAGAAATGCTTTTGAATAATAATCCTTGGCCTTTAGATTGTGTTTTGTCAAATGGGGAACATTTCAATAGAAAGTCTAGCTTTGCCCCACCTTGAGGCCTATTGTTCCAATAAGAGAACCAACCGGGAGGGCAATGAAGAAGGTGGGCAGGGGACAAATTGACTCCATAGACAGGCATGAGCCCTCCTTACTGGGTCTCCTTGCCTCCTCAAAGCAAGACATCTAGCTCCTCTGTTTTGCCTGGAAATTCTAAGGCAAACACAAACCCAGTCCCCAAATCAGAGGAAACCTTGAAAACAGTAAGGATCAGAGACACAATTTTATCCCCTGCTCCCAATCAAAGGAGCATTTATTTTGTTTTTAAGTGTTACAAAGTTAATCCACGATGATCTACTCCTCCCAATCAATGACAATCAATGTTAAAGTTTCAGCCTCTCTGGAAATGATTGTGATCTGAACTCTCTCAGAGAAAAGAAAAAGAAAAAAAGAAAAATGAAAGAAAATGCACACAACCTCCAAATAACTCTGGCTCTTTCAACAGACAAGCTGACAGAGTCCTTAACTAGCATCTCTCTGGGTCCCCACAATAATTACAGGCTGGAAAGGAGAGTTGTGTTTCATGTGATTAGAGACTGTGCTACTGTCCATTAGGGACAAAGAGAAGGAAGCATTTCTAAGAAATTGATGCCAAATATTTTTCACTAGGGAATTTTACTCAATTACTTGCAAAATAATCTCAAAGATGGTCATTTCATCATCCATATGTTCTTTTAAAAATTTACCACAGACTTGTTTAGAGCTGATTTTGATTGGTGGCACTTTGGAAATTATGTGCTTGATTTAGCGATGTCCTCTCCGAAAACCATAACAGCCACACCCCCTTCCCTGCTGCTGTTCCACTTAATTGACTAAGGCTCTCACTTTTGCCTGCCCAGACATTGATGAAGATATACAGCACACAACTCTTTTGTGTTCCCTTTCCCTCTCACATCAAGAGAATCCATCAACCTGGAGAGAGGAAGGGAGAAGGAAAAAAAGTCCCTAGGTGGGCAAGAAGAGGGGAGATTGAAGGTTGGGGGTGGCTGGCCCATCACCAGCAGCCTTTGAGAAAGGACTAGAATTAGTAATGCATTTTCTTTGCTGAAAGAAATCTCTTTACAGCTTGATGTCGTTGATATGGCTAGCCAGGAAGGAATGGGAAATAGAAGAAAGAAACCCACTTAATACAGCCTATTCAAACTCAAAGTATCTGAGCCAAGCACTTTGTGGGGAAATTCATTCCTAATCTCTACTGACCTCTACCAATATTGTATCATCAGTGGCTCCAGCACTATCAAGGTTTCCATCACACATGCCATTTTCCCCCTTTTAACAACTAACCAAAGTTCTCCTCAGGCTGGACAATATAGTTCAGATCCCATTCCCCCAGGTGGCTTTCCTTAGCCACTTTGTCCCTTGTCTCTCCTTTTCGAAAAGTTTATTTTCGCTTATGGTCACTAGAACAAGGTCCAGATTCTCCTTAGCATGTGACAGTGCTCCAGTATTCCTCTCCAGAGCAGACATTAAAAGTTGCAGAAGCTCTATAGGACTGATAACAGTAGAACCTCCCCAGTTGACCACCTCCCTACATGGACCACCTGCTTACGTTGACCTAATTTTCATAGACCAGACATGCACAACAGGTACCTCTGAGTACAGGAGGCCTTGCTCCTTATGTTGACCACCTCCATATGCTGACCAGTTTGTTATGGTCCCTTGGGTGCTCAGCTTAGAGGTTCTGGTGAAGTTGCCTCCATAAAACCAGTTATTATGATATGTCAGGACAAGGCGGGACAAAAGAGAGGAATGTGTAGCCTCCTTGAATGTCTGCTGCACAGATGTTATGACCCTATGACATAATCTCATAGTGACCCTTCTCTTCTCCAGATAAGGACAGAATGCTATATTTCCCACAGTAGAGACAGGAGTTGAATTGCTGCTTAGAGTAGGGAAGGGAGGCATTAAATGGGAATGGGGCAAAAGAATGGAATGCAGGCCCTTCAGCCTGCAGAAGGGTCTGCTTTCCCGAGAGTCCCATGAGGCCTATACATCAAAGGGAAAAAGAGGAGAGGGGCCCTGTGTTTGTGTGGTTTTAAAAAGATGCTATCATAAAAGGTGCTTCTGAATCAAATTAATATGGCATTTTCTGTGGTTGGAAATGGATATGGATAGTCTCTGTGTGTTTCTTTTTTTAAAAAAAGGCATTATGGAATTTATTTTCTTCCTAAGTATGGAAATTAAATTACTAGCACCATACATGTTCAAATGAGGCCAGGTAGGAAAGACACGAAAGGCCCTAATTTTACAGCTATGAAAAATATAAGGATTTTTCTAGGCTGGTGTCTTCATATACCTGCTCTCATACTCTTCACCAAACACACACACATACTGTTCATTCTTTCTCCAACAACTTATGTTTTTGCTTCCTCTCCAAATTGTCCCCCCATGAGCCTGTAATGCTCATTCCCTTCTTCCAAATTATTTAAAACCTACCAGAAATTTGATGTTATGCTATGATGTTATATTCTCCATTAAACCTTCCCTGATGTCTCTGGAAAAAACCAGAATTATCTCCTCTCTGAACTCCCACTGCATTAAAATTCTGTTCTCTGTTGCCTAGCACACGTATGTTGTGTGTGGAAGGGGGAGGTCAGTTGGGAGCACTTGTGTGTGCTAGTCCTATTGGAACTAAAATTTCTTCAGGTCTAGGCAAGATGATTCTTTAAACATTCAATAGGTGCCAATAAAACCTAGCTGAGCAGGTGAACACTGGATCATGCTCAGGGCCTTTTGGTAATTCCCCACCAATGTCTACTGTCGAACATTAGGAAGATGGGAGCAACTAAGAGATTGCATTCTTATTTTCCTTTGTCAATGACTATGGGGTTTAAGAAAGCCAGAAAGTGTTTCCTGAGTTCTCTTTTTTTATCGTAATATCCAGCCTTGACTCCTCCCGGGCATTTGCTCATATCCCTGACTCAGGCAGGGAATAAATGTCGTTTTCCATCCATACCAAACCAAGGACAAAGTTCTCCTAAATGTCTCAAAGACTGTTGTGGTTTGAACCTGTTGTCTCCACCAAAACACCATTGTTGAAACTTAATTCCCAATGTAATAATATTAACGAGGGGGGAGGGTCCTTCAGAGATGGGTATGTCACAAGCACAGTGGGTTAATCCACTCATGGGTTATCACAGCAGTGGGTCTATTAGTGAAGCCAGCCTAGCCACAGTGTGTCCCTCTCATCCTGAGATACCACCTGCTATATTATGAAACAACACGTGGACCTTCCCACAACTCAAAACTAAATGTGTTTTCTTTATAAATTGCCCAATCTTATGTATTCAGTTTTAGCAACAGAAACAAACTAAGACAGAGTCATGTAAACTCAAGCAGTCCTACCTGGACAAGCCACTCGTTCCACTTCAGAGGAAGTCAGCAACTATCTTGTCCTTATCCCCAGGTTTCAATTTGTTCATAAAAATAGGAGGTTAGTTATTTCGAAGTTTTGGCATAAATTACTTCTGTTCTTCCTCCCATATCGTTACTTGATTTCATTCCAACAAAAGCAATGGACCACCTGAGGAGTGACAGTGGAGGTAAAAACACTGGACACACTTGGCCCGGCACCCCTGGGTTATGGGAACTGCCTGCCCACATAGGGATGCTCACGGCTCTGCTCTTGGGTTCCAAAAGAGGGTTGGGGTCTCAAGTGGCCTCACAGCAGTGGGCCTGCAGGTTCCCATCTCTCTCTTCCTACTGTTAGGGATGAGCAGGCAAGCAAGAGTGATTTGAAACAAATCTGACCACAAATACAAACCACACATGCTCAACTTCAATAGTGCCAATGTCTTACCTCCATATTTTATTCTTCTGTCTACTTCCAAGTTGATTCAAAACTGAAGTGGAGACTTAAGGGTAAGAGCAATTACCAGCTGGAAAACTCTAACAGTTACTGCATTGATTGAGAAACCTTGAAATATGCACAAAGACTGACATTTGGAAAGGAAAGTAACACTTGGAGAGGCTGATGCTTGCATGCAGCAGGGGCAGAGGCTTCAGGCTTCCATGGGCCACATGGGATTTGACCTTTCTAGGACAGCACATCTTTTTATAGCTGTGTCCACGGGCAAGTGACTGGTTTTTGTTAAAGATGCCAGTCTGCTCTTAAAAGGCTCAGCCCTATCGTAGCAGATATGGCCCTTTGTGTGCACAGACGGAATGGGTTTTAGAAAAAGGCATGGGCTACTCACACCTCTCCCAATATTTTATCACCAACAAATGGCTGTACTTAGAGAAACAGAAAGGACACTCCATACTGCCAGGCTGAGGAACTATCCTGCAAAATTGGGTGCACATTCTAGAATATGTTTTTTCCTCTTTTTTAAAGTAGGAATCAGTACTGCATGTCACTTTTTGTATTTGATTTCTTCATTATCCTACTTGTGCAGTTTTGTAATCCACCATTTTATATGGATGAAGTGTGCCACTTTAGTCTTTTGGAATGCAACCAGAGGAGGAATGGAGATCATCTGGAGATCAAAAATAAACATCTGAAGTGGCCCCTTTGACGTCAGCTCTGAATGCAGTACGGGTCAACATCCTATTTTCTCCTAATGGGAAGAAGCTGAGCAAAGTGTGCCTGTGTATGTGAAAATGCTAATGACAGTCCTTATGTTTCTTAAGTGCTCACCTTCCGAAGCGGTCTAAGTGCTTTATGTGTATTTGTTACAGCAATGTTGTGAGGTGGTGGCTCTCATTATCATTATGTTCTGGGTGAGGACACGGAAGCATAGGAAGGCTTACATAATTTTTGTAGGGGTAGAATAAAACCAAAATAGTAAAACCAAGTTCCAAACTGAGTCAGTTTGACTTCTGCCTCTGCACTCTTCACAGCAAAGCTTTAAAAATAATGGCTTATTTAGGCAAAGACATTTTTGGAACTATGTGTGTGAGACGAGAAAGCAAGGATGAGAATATACTAGAAATCTTCAGGCCATCTCATCCGTTCCCCTGAGCTGACCGAGTCACGGGTGGACACTTGGCACAGGTCCCACAAGTACAGAGGCCAGTGAGCACACTATGACCTAGTATCCACCAGGCAATCTGGCTCATCAAACTCTCTCCAGGGATTGAAACAAAGCTGAGTAGAGATAGTTGCCAATACTGAGGGTGGGTGTTGAAATTGGAAGGCTATATAATTTTAGCTACCACGGTAGACATTTAAGATTGTGTAGAAAATGAGTAAGCAGAAAAAGCTGCCTGGCAGGAAAGAGAACAGAACAGTATTTTAGAGAAGCTCATAGATAAACATGCAATAGCTGAAGAAAAAGATTTTGATTTTCTTGAGCTTTCTTGAGTGTGTGTCTCCTTTTTCCTTGTACTCTAAGTAATGCAGCTGACACAGAATTGCGATTGGCTTTGTATCGCGGTTACCCAAGCACCAAATACTACATCTGGGATACAGTAGGTGCACACTAAATGCTTTTCTAATGAAAGGATAAAAAATATCAATGTTGCATAAACATAAAAGCCTTTCATTCTATACTGAATAACCAGGTGGTTTCTCAACATATTTATTGTTCTAAAATATACAGCAAAATATTTTCCCAACACTTGATTAACTATGAGGTCTTAAACCCTCTACCCCTAAGTTTCTGGTTCTTATAGACAACATAATCCATGGAAAAACAAAAATAGAAGTTTGCTTTCTTCATAGTCCAAAAAGACCCTGCTGTTGCCCACTATCCTACTCCAGGGAGAGTTGCCAGATAAAACACAGGATGCCTAGTCAAATTTGATTTTCGGATAAACAGTAAATAATTGTTTACTATAAGTATATCTCAAATATTTTATGGCACATAGGTATGCTGAAAAAACAATCATTGTTGATCTGAAATTCAAATTAACTGGACATCCTGTATTTTTATGTGCAAAATCTGATAATCACCAAAGGCCAATTTTTGCCCATGATAATCAGGCCAGTTCAAGATGCCCCTTTCTTGGGTCCCATCCACCCAAAAATGCACAATTGTACATATGAATGCACACAAACACACACATCCTACAAAAGGAAGCTCTAATATTCCTTAATATCTAAGGAATAGAAGAATTTTTAAGTTTATTTTACAAAGTCAGATGGTTATGGAAATACGATGACCTTTTCTTTCTTTAGTTTCAGTTGGAGGGGTCTTAGTATCACCAACGTAACTTACTTTGTCCTCAAGGGAGCCTCAAAACCACTTTGCTAGACTTTTCCTAAGGGACTTAGCATATGAAATTATTTCATAAAATATAGCCCTATTCTTCCACTGGCCAGATTTTTAAATGATGGGCAGGAGATATGCTACCCACCCTCCCTTAGGAGTGCACCTATGGCATCATGGAATCCTTCCAGAAGGAAGGGCCCTCACCTGCCACACAGTCACACTTTCTCTAGGATGAGCAACACAGAGAAGAGGCAGGAAAGAATCGTGACCTTGAGGTTCCTTGAGGTTCTTGCAGCAGCATCTGCCCCTTAAGCATCACCACTTCCTCCCCAGGCCCAACTTGTGTCCAGGAATATTCAGTCACCACCGTCTCCCACAGCCACACTTACAGGGTGCAAGTGAGAGACCATCTCTTTTAGTCATGGTCACATTCAAGATCCCAGCTGGCCTTTATGCCACAATTTTAACTTAAAATCTTTTTCTTTTTGTTTGAGATAGAGTGTCCCTTTGTTGCCCTGAGGGCCGTAAGGCATTACCAAACTTCCCTCCCTTGCCTCTTTTAGGCCACACGGTAGCTTTGCTGTGTGGGTGTCACTACACCATTTGCAAGTGAGGAAAATAAGCCTGGAGGGAGCTCAGGATGGGGTGTGCACAACGTCCCCATTAGAAGCTGGTAGCCCTGAGTCTCAAACTCAAATTTCACCCTTCTTAGCCCCAAGTTTCTCCCCATTCTCCTACACCTGGCTCAGGTAAGGGCAGGTGGCCTGTGTGATGATGAGGTTTGCTGGGAGATGATAACCCTCTCGGTGTGAGGGTGGTGCGGGGAAATGGCCGCACTTGACACTCCGCAAGGCAGAGAAAATTAAAATTACATTTCCCAAGCAAGTGAGAAAAGCACAGTGGGTCAAAGGATGGCCGGAATTTGAAAATATTCATCCCTCAAACACACTAATCTTTCTGAGCCAAGGGGAAGAGGCGCTGTTTGTAAGTCATCTGGGGCACCGGGGTTCATTGCAGAGGGCATGAGCGCTCCTAAACCATTGCACTAGATGTTAAATGGAGCAATTAAAGATGAAGGCGACGTTTTAATTACCAAGCTTGGTCAGCTCCGAAGGGGGCCCAGTCACCAGGCATCAGGAGGTTATGCGGAAGCCCAAAGTGGAAGAAAAGGGAAAACAAAGAATAAAGCAAGGGAAAAAAGAGACACCTCGTGACAAGGAAATTCATAAGAAAGCAGGAAAATGCAAGAGATCAATAACATCCTGAAGTGTGGGGTGAGACCTGCCTCTCCAGGGAAAACAGGTAAATTAGTCCCGTTAGCAATTTTACAAATTCCCTCTTGTGTTCCCTCTAATGGATATACGATTTTCATTGTTTCATCTTCAAATAGCTCATGAACTTTTAACCTTTCTATCTTTTTTTTTTTTTTTAATTTTCTTTTTTATTAAATCATATCTGTGTACAATAATTCAGTCATGGGGTACAGTGTACGGGCTTCAGATACAATCAAAGATATTTTCATCAACCTGATTGTGATAACATTCAAGAGACTTTCTCATTACTTTGTGAGAA
>CAUYRH010126297.1:0-13256 GCA_963574655.1 Perodicticus potto
GTATTGTTGGACAAGCAGAGTTCCAACATGAATCTGTGACTCAAAAAAAAAAAAAAACTGTAGTGACTTCTTTCTTCTGGCATCCTAATCTAAGATTTTTTGGGGGGGGGTAAGGGAGTTGTTTTTAAGTCAAATGGGTGTTCACCAATATAGTTTAAAAATGGGAAGCAAAATGGCACTAGCCCCAAACAAAGCATGTGCAATGTTAACATTTATATTTGAATTGCCTTCACTTTCCAAAGGGGTGAAAGTGTTAAGAAGTAAGGCATAGAGATCTACTTGAATAAAGCATTTCAAAATAGATGGAGCAGAAAGTATTCCCAGGCACAGGTCAAGTTCATCTCAAGAACAACTCTCTCACTGTTTTCACAACTAGTTAAAATACAAGACCAATAATGTCTCTGCTCTCGTATCAGTGCTGAAATCCGGCAGAAGGTTGTTAATATTGATATGGTTAATATACATCAAACAGGATTCCTTTAATTTCTGAATCAAAAAATTCTCCACAGTGTTGACATTTCCTTACTGAACTCTCAGGATTGTTTGGCTTCAAAGGCTGTTGGGCCCAAGACGCATTTTGTTTTAAATAATCCTTCATAAAAAATTCAGCTTTCAGTCTAATATGATTGAAACTCAGCTTGAGTGTGTTTTATAACACATTGAACTGGAAAGACTATGGGCCCTGAATTATTCAAAACATGGTAGGCAAACGAATGATATGTGTTCTCATGTGGGGAGGGGGTGATCAAAGAAATCAGTGAGACTTGATATGTCTTGTTATCTCATTTTATTTACCTTTTAGAACTCCTCCAAATATTAGAGGAAAGAAATCAATATCAATTTTCACCTCTGTCACGTCCCACACTTCAATTATTAATGAATGTCAAATTTGACCACAGCTCTCTGTACCACCTGTTCTGCAATAATATTTCTGAGCCTTTATTAAAAATGTAAAATTGTCTTTGAATTTCCAAATATGATTCTCCAGTGGCTAATTCAGCTTGTTTTATTAATAAGCAATTTCTGATGAGTAATACTAATTTAATATGCCTGCATGTAAGATTAAACTATAAATTATTCCAGCTGAAGATGATGAGCTATGACTGCTGTGTGGTTTTTGGGCAATAACCTTCCTGAATTAACCCTACAAGCACACAGTTCCTGAGAGCGCTACTACTTCATGTATAGCAAGCCCAATATTATTTTGAATGTTTATCTTAGGAGAAGAATGTACACAAACACACACAAATCCATGATGATACGTGAATTTCCTAATAAAATTCCCCCCAAAGAAAAGGATTGACTAGTGATTTTATAGTTTGTTAATTTTTCCCATTTAAAAACATTTTAGGAAATCACTTACTATTCTGCTGTTCATGTGATCCTTTCAATTCTGACATGCTAAATACAAATGTAAACAATAATTAGAGTTCTGTGCCATGAAAGGGAACCTGGTGGTGGAAGGTCAAAACTGCTACTGAATACTTGAGGCAAGTGGAAGATCAGTGTGTACCCACTTAAGGAAAAAGACTGTTTCCATGAAGAAACTAGCTGTCTGTTACAGCAGTAGCTGGCTGAGTAGATGTGACTTTCATTGCGTTGTGCAATAAGCCACAAACAATACAAGAAATAGCCTCTGGCCCTTTAGTTGTCTTTTGTACTAAGCTTTCTTTAGTATATTGCTCTTGATGAATTACACTTAAATCAACAGAAGTTGCTTGAACATTGGACAGTTGTATTCCTTATACCCTAAAGCATTTTTGAGGATTACTGAGATAGAACTAATTCAAAAAATACTTCCCCTAGATGTTTTTAGGATGGCATCAATGAACATAGCTTAGAGAAAAAGAACTCCACCTTGATTTTCTGGTCTGCCACTCTACAACAAAGCAAGTATATACTTTCATAGCAAAATCTTTCTAAGTTTGCTCCAAGTCGAAAATTTGATTTCCATGACCTTGCATAAAAAGTAAATGAAGGCTTTATTTCTAAATCATTTTCCAAAGAGTAACATAGTTCATCAACTCTAAGTGACAATGAAAATCGGGATTTTCAAATCTCTAATGTTTCAACAATGACTTAGTATATTTTTGTTGAATAATATGTACTTTATATTTTAAAGAGCCACTACTCACGATCTTAAACATTTTCATTCCCTTTACCTATCAAGACTGAGCAGTGGCTTGACTTCTAAACACAATAAAGCATCAGGTCACAGCAGAATCATAATAAATATTGTATTTGATATCAGGGTATTCATTGCTCAGGTGCAAAGAGCAAATATCTTCATTTTTTCTCTTTTTTCTTGAGTTAGATTATTGCATCCTAAACAGAGAGGTTGTACTTAATTTTAATCTAAAGGAGAAATGTTCACTTCTGTTAACATGGAAATTGATAACCTCAGTAGGCAGAGCCAAGCACTTTATTCAGCTAAATTATGTTTCCAGTGATGATTCAAGATTTAATAGGATTTTCTTCTACCACTCTGAACTGATAAGCTTCTCACCCAAGTTTATGACAGCCTGTTACCTATACTGTGGAAAGGAAAATCAAAATAGCATCTTTCTTTAAGGTCTTCTTTGACTTCAAAGGACACTATTTAGTTAAGGCATTGTCTTATTGTTTTTTTAAAAAGCAATTAATGATGAAACTTAACATAGGTCTATAATGTGGGCAGATTTGAAAGATTAGTTTCAGAGCATTTTATCAATGTACCAAGAAGAGAGGACCCAGGGACCTCTCTTATTTCCAGAAGAGCACAATAAATATTTTTTCAATAGAGGAAAAATGAATATATGATTTAGGAAAGACATCTGATGCACAATTGACATTAATGAGTGATAATTCCCAAACTCATCTGTGATGAAACACTATGAAGTATACTTTTGTGAATAATTGTATTACAAACAAGAAATAAAAATTAAATTATGGAGAGACTACCAGTTTCAACTCTGACATATAAAGGGACTTGGAAATGTCACTTAATCATTATAAGATAAAGCTAAGCTAACTGAAAAGTAGTGATTTTTCCTAGACCCATCTGAGATTGAAGAAGAAACTGCCACACCCTGAGATCTGGAGAGACAGGTAAATTCAGAGTCATAGCAGGGATCAGATCTCCTTATCTGGAGTAATAGCAGCTACGATAACTTCTAGACACACTTAAATGACAATTTTGACAAATTACTGAAGGGTGAGTGTGAACTAGCAGAGTAGCTGAAGTCTTAGAAAGCCCGGTAATTTTGTGGGTTTTTCCTTTAGGAATCTCAGTAGGTTCTCACAGTGAATAATGAGAGGAAGATGAGTTCATAGTTCTGGAAGTAGAGGGGAAGTTTGACCATCATGAAATACACCAAGAAGAGTTTTCCATAACAAAGCCTACTCTGTAAGAGAATTTTTCAGAGCCTAACAGCTGGAATAAGGTTCTTCTTCCCACTCCAGACCCTTCTATCCTTCCTGTTTTACCTTAGAGGAGTGGGATATATTTAACATGGGTCAGAGGTTTAAGGAAGTAGATTAGAAACACTGCAGCCAGGAAAAGAAAAAGAGGCATCATGTAACATAAAGCTTATAAAACTGGAAATGTAGCAGAGGCAACAGCCTGAGAAAGGGTAAAAATATTTTCTTTTTTATATTATTTATTATTTCAAATTATTATGAGAATGCATACAATTTGGTTACATAGTTTGCTTTTATAAGGTTAAAGATCAAGTTTTAATTGTGTCCTTCACCCAGAAATTGTGCAATATAGGGATGCAATGTACCTATTAGGTGTGAATTTACCCATCCCTTATCATCTCTCGCCCCAATTTGAACTTCATTGCATTATTTTCACATGTGAGCATTAAGGTGCTGATCAACTAGCTCCAGTTTAGTACAGAGTACATCTGTTTGTTTTTCCATTCTTGTGATAGAAGGAGAACAGTCTCCAGATCCATCCAGTTTATTAAAAAGGTATGTGGGTCACTATGAATATTTCGAGATAGGCTGTGTTATGGTCCATTATTTCACTTCCAAGAAGTGAGTCAGTAGTGTTCTTTATGATTCACCAGTGAAAATTTCAACTTGTTTGGCTAATCAATGTGTCTTGAAGGGCTTAATTTGTTTCCATTCATGTGGATTTTATATTTCTTATTTTGTGTGTATTTCAAAACTTTCTTAATGATCCTCATATACGGAGTCTTTTTTATGACCAAATAGTATTCCATAGTATACATATACCACAAGTTATTAATCCATTCATGTATTGAAGGGCACTTGGGTTGTTTTCATGACTTTGTGACTGTGAATTATGCTGCTATAAACATTCAAATGCAGATGTCTTTATGATGAAATGTCTTTTTGTCCTTTGGATAAGTACTCAGTAGTGGGATTGCAGGATCAAATGGGAGGTCTACTGTTTGTTCATTAAGAAATTTTCATACCTATTTCCATAGAGGTTGTACTAGCTTGCAGTCCCACCAGCAGTGTATGACTGTTCCTTGCTCTGCATACCCACACCAACATCTGTTGCTTTGGGACTTTATGATGTGCAATTAGGTGATATCGCAAAGGGATTTTGATTTGCATTTCTCTGATAATTAGATAAAATGAACATTTTTCATGTGTTTTTTACTTATTAGTCTATCATAATAGAAAAAGTTTATGTTCATGTCTTATTCTCAGTTTTTATTGGTATTGTTTGACCTTTTCTTATCGATTTCCTTAAGTTCTTTGTATATTATGATCATCAGCCTTTTGTTGGATGTGTAGCATGCAAGTATCTTTTCAATTTATGTAAGTTATCTTTTTGTTTATTGATTATGTCCTTAGCTTTGCAGAAACGTTTAACTTCATCAAGTCCCATTTATTTTTCTGTTATTTTTGCTGTGATTAACAGTAGAGTCTTCTTCATAATTTATTTTCTGTAGGGTGATATTTTCCATGCTTTTTTCTAGGATTTTTATACTTTTGTGTCTTAGGTTTAAATCTTTTACCCATTGCGAGTTAATTATGTGAGTGATGAGAAGTGCAGTGTCTGTTTCAATTGTATAAGTTACTAAATGCTAGCTTCTTCTGTGTCCACAGTTTATCAAAAGATATATAACAGTAAAAAAAATTTATTTTATCTTCATTTATTTTATTCTATCTATTTTTGTAGAGACTGAGTCTTGCTCTATCCCCATCTTTATATATTTCTTTTCCAATGCTTTTCTTTATCACAGTTTCTGACTTACTTTATTTTTCTTCCTCCTAAAGTACTTGTAAAATTTCTTGCAGGGCATATCTGGACATAAAAGCCCTCAGTGTTTGTTTTAGAAAGTTTTTGTTTCTCTGTTGTTAAAGAATAATTTATCCTGATATAGAATTTAAGGCTGGTGGCTTCTTTCTTTTCTTTTCTTCCAAAACTTCAATTTTTTTTAACTGTTATATATCTTTAAAATAACACTTCAAAGTAATAGTTACAATGAATTTGGTGATAAAGAGCTAAGAACACTCTCTTGTAAGGCACGTAGGAGAATAGAATATGTCACCCTGAAATGTGCCTCATTGGCATAAGGGCTATTTTGAGTTGATTATTTTGATAAACTGTGGACACAGGAGAAGCTAGCATTTAGTAACTTATATCAATAAAGGAATTTTCCATTTGTAGAGGTGTCTCTCTTTCTGTACCAGGAAGATAAGGATCATTAACTCTCTCCTTTTTTGATGGAGAAGTCTTCTTGAATCTATATAATAAACTTTGCTTTTATTTATAGCACTTTTTCTGATTACCTCCCCATTACTGGCCCCCTACTCTTTGTTCTGTAAGTTGAAGATGATGTTTAAACCTGAACTCAAAGCTACTTATTTACTTTCCATGTTAAAAATATATATTGCAAACTCAGTTTTTCACATTCATTTTAAAATAAGTATAATCAATACAGTAAGAGAGCAGATAAAAATGGAATAATAAAATGTTGAGAGAAGGCAAAAAAAGCAGGAGAAAATTAAACTGTGCCAAAGACATTGGAAAAATGAAATGGTCTTAATAAGAACAAACTCAAGTTGAATGCAGAAAATGCATAGAGTTTAAAAATGTGTTCTTTTGTAAAGTTTTCTTCGAGATTTTAGATTTTACAATATATTCCTCCTTTATTCTTTTCTCATCTCATTGGATAAGGTATGATAATCACATGCAAAATGATTTGTGATCTTTTGATCCAACACCTAGAGAAAATAAAGTTGCATTATTATTAAAGTTGCTCTTCCTAGAGGTAGGGGAGGGGATGTATAACAGAGACAGAACAATGAAACAGTTGGGAGAAGTTGGAAGCCATAAATATGTAAGACTAGAAAGAACAAGCCACTTAAAACACATTCATACTTAGTTAGAAAGTGAAAGTCCACTCAGTCAAGCTGGTTATTCTATCTTCATCATGGTGGATCTCAAACATGAGTATTTTCCATACATTTGCCTGCCTACCTGGCTAAATAGAATCACAGGCCATCCATTCAGTTGAAAGCCGAACTGGTTGTTCAGGTGGACCCCAAGCACAATTCAAGTTGCTTGAGTGCTTGTGTAAGTCGAGGGGGGTGGGGAGGGTAGTATTGAAAGAAGAGGCAAGCAGAGGGCAATGTAGAGGAAAGGGAATCCCACAGTGTTGTTGGAGCTGTGGGCCAGAATAAACAATGTGCTGTGACCTATTTAGCAAATGAAACCACAAACCAGAGAAAGCAGCTGAAGTCAGGAACACATATCCTCTCCTGCTGAGATGATTTGGGATGTTCAGAACAAGAAAATGAATAGTTCACATGTGGGAGTTTCTTCAATTTCCCCTGGGCAATAAATCACTGACTGTAGTGAAGTTTCTGCTTTTCTAAAACTTCGTCAAATAAATGGCAGCAGCAGCCGGGTCTGGTTTATAGAGTTTCCTTTTTTAGCCTAAAGGCAACATCTGATTAAGAAGAATTCTTCCTGGTTGTGCCTGTTTATGTTAAAGGCTGGATTGCCCTCCTCTGCACCTGTCCCCCAAGGTCACCTGGAAGCCTCTGAAAGCAGACTCACTTATACATATCCTGATGAAATCCTTGTACTCAAATGCTTATTTCACAGTACACATTTTCCAGGTGATTTTTGTGTCCTAAAGTCACTTGGTTTTACTCAAAGCTTTATGCTTACCAAAAGAGAAAAGAAGTTAAAATGTGTAGCCTAGTACCATGATAATGCTCAAAATGAAGTAAAGAGAGATGGTGTTGGGAGATTTCTATCTGTAGCGATATTATCTGTTGGGAATTGGGGATCCCAGTGCCCCGAGCCCAATTGACCTGGTTTGATTACTCAGCTGAACTAGAAAGTTCAACAAAGTCACAGGGGTAATGGAAAACAAAAGTGAGTGGAAACTGAAAAGAAAACTGGAGCAGCACAGGCAGTGTGGGTAGAAAGCAAAAGTAGCCTTCACAATTTTTAGGGTAACAAAGAGAGATTTTATATGAAAAAACAAAAAAATCAAAGAGAAAGTTTAGAGCACTTCCAAAGAGAGTTGGAAGTGGGTCCCTCTTGTGAAAGAGAAAAAGTGAGAGAGACTGACATGCAAAGGTCTATGGGGACACAAATACTTTCTCCCTTTAAAGTTGGCTGCTAGTCTTTCATTGGCCTCTGCACCTCTAGGCAGTATTGCCCATTCCTATTGGTTATTGATGGTCTCCTTCTACAGGACATTGGTTACTTAGGTTATTTCATAGTTAACATCCTTCCCGGCCCTCCAGACATCCTAGTTCAACAGGCTAGATTTTCCTCCCAAACCCCTGGAAGTCTCTTTCTTAGTGTCCCTTCTCATTATCTATCTATCTATCTATCTATCTATCTATCTATCTATCTATCTATCTATCATCTATCCATCCATCTATCTACCTATCATCTTGCTATCTACACTTAATGTGATCCCAATTCTGACAAGATACGTACAGAAAAACAACCATCAGAAAATGCATTGAGGGGCCATGCCGGTGGCTCAGTGAGTAGGGTGCTGGCCCCATATGCTGGAGGTGGCGGGTTCAAACCCAGCTCCAGCCAAAAAAAAAAAAAAAAAAAAAATGCAGAAAATGCAGTGAGAAAATCAAAGGATATGTTTTAGATGATGACATTGTAAATGATACTTTTCTTCTTTATATTTTGTCAATATCTTCTAACTTTCTAATGAAAGTTTATATAGCAGTGTTGCCCAGAGACAATGAAAAGATAATGAACCACAAGACTAGCCATACATGTTATTGTAAATTTTCTAAAAAATAAAAAGAAGGTAAATTAATTTTAATTATATATAGTTTAGTAAATCTAAAATAATATCATTTTAATATATATCTAACATATAATTATTGAGATATTTTTCAATGTTTTTCAATTAGCTCTTTAAAATCTGATGTGCATTTTATACTTACAGTATATTTCAAATTGGAATTGCCTAATTTCTAGGGATTAGTGTCTACTAAATTGTATAGTACAGTTCTGGAGGAAAATAGTGCAGTTCTGGTATGTATACGACTCACGTAAATGTGTGTGCATGTCCCACAGACACATATTCATAGAAAGAAAAAAAATAACAAAACAGAATATAGAGATAAAGTAGACAAGTTTTTTTCCTTAAGTATGCTATGAAACCCTAATATTTTGCTGTTCCACAAGATGTTATTGGATAGCATGTTAGAAAAACGTATACCACAAAGCCAAATAACTTTGGAAACTCTGAGGTAAACAAACTACATCACTTTTTTTGCTCTATGACTCTTTAATATATAAATATTCTTTATAAAGTCTTAAGATAATAATAGGGTATGCTACTATTTTATGAATTTTTCAGCAAAAGCCCTTTTCTGTTTTATGGAACATTTTGCAAGACTTATGAAACAGTTTTAGAAACTGATGTAGAAAAATTAGTAAGCGAGATAAACATAAACATACACAGTGAATTAGTGTTAAAATGCTACACCTTATTAGAAGTAATTGTGATTTTGTGTTTGTGTGTGTATGTGAGAGAGAATGCAACAAAGAAATGGATTCACAGAGTATACTATAAGTATACATTAGTTTCATAATTCTTTCTCCTCCATTTATTTTCACATGTACCATTTAATATTACAACTGTGCTAGGGAGCAATGCAAAATACATATAAGAGGGGATATTATTTCTATTCTATGGAAGATAGAAAAAAGGCCTCTGCTTGTTAAATATTTATTATCACATTATTAGTTATTTGTAGATTTAGGAATTTTTAAATTTAGAAATTTTATATCCCAGCTGTAGAGATTTCCTTTTAAACTATATTATTTTTCTTCAGATTCCCATTGTAATATTTATATTGTTATAAATTTAATCTATTCTCTTAATAGTAAAATGAGATACTGCTGTCATTTTCTTACTCAGTTGGTACATTAATTAGAAAATAAAATGCATTTAGATTCTGAGAAAACTGCAGTTGCTTGTCATTCATTTTATCTAGAATTTCTAGTTTTATTAATAATTTCTCTTCTTGTCCTCCTTTTTATTCTGCAAATACTATTGATCTCTGAACCTTTTGTTCTCAGCGAAAGTAAACCGAATTAAAATGCAGAACTTGAAAAAACTCCAAATTGAGTTGAACATATACTGGCACTAAGAATGTTCACATAAATAAAAAATAGCGATACTTACATTTTCAAACAAAAGACTTTTATAGAATGGTGATGTATTGGAGAGTTTGATTGTCCTAAGCCCAATAAAGACAGCCAAAACAATAGACGCATGACATTATTTGCTCAACAAAGTTGTTTGATTCACATTAGGAAGTCATCCTACCACAAATAATGAAATCTGAAATGATGGTTTTAAATTAAAGTGATCATTACTTAATGTTTATTAATAACTGTACCTTAACCATGTCTGGGACAAGAAAATTAGAGCAGAAAAGAAACTTAAAGATCAATTCGCCAACAACTTCTTTTTTTCCTTGGGAAAAAAATTCAATTATATTCGCCCAGGCCCTTCCAACTTTAAGTTTGTTTTTTCCTCACATTGAACTAAACTTCAATGAGAATGGATATATTTATTTCATTTTCAAGATTCAAATACCTATTTTATTTAAAAATATATATATATGGTTGTGATTCTAAAAGAAAATGTATTAATTGCCTAAAAACTTAAAATACAAGGATAAAACTAAAAATTACTCACCCTTCCACGTCCTTAGGTAAGTATTATTTGATATAAAACCCTACAATCTCTATGAAAACACATACACAAAGACACACTTGAAATATTACTGTTTTGTATTTTATCTCAGGAAATATTCTCTTAGTGATTTTTAGTGACATCAATTTATTTCATAAAATACGACTGTTAATACCTACGTAGGTGTTCAACATGACAGGTCACCGTATTCTCTTTAACCATTGTGTGATTATTATATACTTTCATTTTTTTACTTTTTATAATTAATACTGCAACATCCTTACTGATTTACATATGGATATATGTGTGTGTATGTGTATATATATATATATATATGTATGTGTGTATACATATATAAATATAAACTTTTTAAAAATGGATACCATAGACATCTGCTTTTACCTAAATCATATGTAGCCCCATCTTACCATAGTACTGTTGTACTTACCAGAGGAGTTGTAGCTTCACCTGTCACATGCTCTGCTTATGCCTTTTATCCTGTCCCCTCCCACATCCCACATTTTCTAACTTATCCCTTCTCTCAATTGAATGTTTATTTTCCCTTTTAAATGTGTCCTTCTTGGTGATTTTTAAGTTTCTCCATTAAAAATACACACAGAGTGAAAACTGAAAATTCTCACATGAACCCTTGGCACAATCTCTTTCAATCTCTCTTTTCTACCCTATCTTTCTCTCCTGAATTCCACTGAGTTAGCTGATGGGAAGGTTACCACTGACTTGTATCTTGCTATATCTACTTAAAAAAAATTTTTTTTCTTTATGTCTTTATCTGTTGAACCCCTTTCTTCCCTTATCACCCTGAAAATACACTCCTGCTTTTCCTCCCAGGCCCAGAACTATAATCTCTCTTTCTACATGCAAAGTTTTCTCCTTCTAAATGTCCGTTAAATGTTAGAGTTCCTTAGGGCTCAGTTTTAGACTCTTTGCTCTTCTTATTCCATAGCCTCTTCTCATGAAATCTTATTTAAAGCGACACCTTTAATTACACTTATACACTGATTACTCACATTCCTCTCTGATTTAGGACTCTTTATTGAATACACGACTGCCCACTTGACATCAGCTTTTCCATACTCAAAGATAAAACATTCCAAACCAGTCCAAAATGAACTTATGCATGTGCCACTACTCACACACACACATACACACACACACACACCTAGCCTTCATAAGCATTCTCTATTCAAGTGAATGGTAGTACCATGCATCTAGTTAGATTACCCACAAATTTAGAATGATACTACCTCTTTAACAACCTATCTGGGCCTATAATATTGATACTGTATCCTAAATATCTCTCATATGGCTCCATTTCTATCACCACCAACATCATCTTTTAGGTCCCTGTTTACATCACATCTGAGGTGTATTACATCCATTATTGTCTTTTTCCAATTTGTTCTTCATACTAAACTCAGAGTGATCTGTAAGTAGCACAAATATGACCACATCACCACCCTGATTAGAAACCTTCAATGATTTCTTGTTTCTCTTAGAAACGAGATGTTTCTCTTACAAATGAGATGAAAGCAAAGCTCTGCACTAATGCTGACACAGTACTTTTGGGCTACTTCTCTTGTCCTGTCTTTCATGTCATTCCCTCACCCTTTGCAATCCAGTCACATTGGCCTTCTGACACTCCTGCTTCTAGAACTTTGAATTTATGGCTTTCACCAGGCATTTCATCCAGATTACTGCTGTCCTTTTGAAGTCGTCCAAGTATCAGTTTGTCAAGGGTCCCTTCTCTGGCATCTTGAACTAAGCCAAATCTTTATTTTATTTTCCCAGAGCAGAGATTCATCTGCTTCATGGAAGTTATCATAGATGTAGTTATTGTATTTATTAGTGTTGTCAATTGACGATTTTTTTTTATCTCAAAACAATGTTGGGATGGAAATCATATCTGATATCTTTTCTTTATTTAGCACAGTTGCTAGTTGCTTGGTTGGTAACATGATAAATATTTGGAGAACATGTAAACAAAAAATACCCAAGGAAGGATAACTGAACCAAAGGGTGTTAGAGTTAGGGCTCATGATATAATCTGTTAACCTGTTTCCTAGAAATAGGTTATGGTACTAGGGCAGCACCTGTGGCTCAAAGGAGTGGGGCGCTGGCCCTGTATGCCAGAGGTGGCAGGTTCAAACCCAGCCCCAGCCAAAAACTGCCAAAAAAAAAAAAAAAATGAAATAGGTCACAGTACTGATTCAATTTTTTAAACATTTCAATAGGGTTGTTCTACTGAAATTAGCAATTTACTGATTCAAACTTTTTTTTCTTTTTTTTGAGACAGCCTCATACTCTTGGGGTTAAGTGATCCTCTTGCCTCAGCCTCCCAAGTAGCTGGGACTACAGGCTCCCACCATGATGCCCAGCTAATTTTTGACACAAGGGTGTCAAGGGTCTCGCTCTTGCTCAGGCTGATCTTGAAATCCTGAGCTCAGGGCATCCACAGGCCTTGGCTTCCCAGAGTGCTGGGATTACAGGAGTGAGCATACACATGGCCTTACTAATTCAATTTCTTAAAGTTTTCTGTAGGATTGTTGTATGAAATAAAACAATGTAAAGTGTTAGAAGAGCAAACAGCCATCTTGGTAGGGCAGATATACAAGTATGATAGATATGCCAACTATTCTTACCAGTCTCTGAACATTTAAATCAAACAAACAATGCAGGAATGACAGATTTTGAAGTTGGAAGGAACCTGATATTTTGCTTAGATTAATGCTAACTCTTGCTGGATACTCTAGAACAGGGGTCCTCAAACTTTTTAAACAGGGGGCCAGTTCAGTGTCCCTCAGACTGTTGGAGGGCCAAACTATAGTTTTTTAAAAAAAAAAACTATGAACAAATTCCTATGCACACTCCACATACCTTATTTTGAAGTAAAAAAATAAAACGGGAACAAATACGATATTTAAAATGAAGAACAAATAAAGTTAAATCAACAAACTTACCAGTATTTCAATGGGAACTATGGGCCAGCCTGCTTTTGGCTAATGAGATGGTCAACGTCCGGTTCCATATTTGTCACTGCTAGTCATAACAAGTGATGCAAGTGTGCATCAG